>CAIGQV010015891.1:138643-178477 GCA_903798115.1 Danio jaintianensis
TACCTGGCAATAAAGCTCTTTCTGATTCTGATTCTGATTCTGATATTGATTCACCTACTTGTTTCTACTTCTCCACACATCTACTAAACTCAACCCATTTACAATGTCAAAATGTAATTTACTAGATTTCAAATGAGGTTCTTCCCCATTTTTGTCCAATAAAAAAATTGTTGTGCAGTTCCAGTCACCACCTATTACAATAAATACAGGGGTTGGAGAATGAAACTAAAAATGCCTGCTTTTAGACCACATTAGTACCATGATACTGCAGCCCAAACCATCACTGATCCACCCCCATACTTCACTCTGGCCATGCAACAGTCTGGGTGGTATGCTTCTTTGGGGCTTCTCCACACCGTAACTCTCTTGGATGTGGGAAGGACAGTGAAAGTGGAAAGAAAAACAATACATTATTCACATTGTCCACAGCCCAAGATTTTCGCTGCTGGCACAATTGAAACCAACTAGCAATTAGAAGGAGTGACCAAAGGTTTGGCTGTAGCAGACTGGCCATGTATATTGACCCTGTGGAGCTCCCAATGAACAGTTTTGGTGGAAATAGGAGAGCTGAGGTTCACATTTAATTCTGCAGTGAGTTGGGCAGCTGTAGTTTTATACATGTTTAGCATCCGGACATTCCTTTCAGACAGCTTCCTCTTGCGTCCACATTTACTCCTGTTGGATGTGGTTCATCCTTCTTTGGTGGAAAGGTAACATTACCCTGGATACCATGGCTCTTGATTTATTACATAGACTTACAGTACTGTCTAGGTCACAGATGCGCCAGCAAGACACACACAAACTATTTGTCCTCTTTTGAACTCTAATATGTCACACATAATGTTGTATGCATTGCAATATTTCAAGCAAAACTTTGCTATTATTCTATAACCTTCACACTCTGTCCTTATGTCACGGTTGCTTATTCACAAAGGCTCAGGAAACACGGGATTATCAAAAACGAAGATTTATTAATATAACTCACTGGAAATTGGAGACACGGGAAGACGGAGACACAGGAACATGGACAATAGGTGGTGGCAATACAATACTCGAAAAAGACGGAGACAGACTAAAGGGTAGATATACACACACTAATGGGACACAGGAGGGGAACACAGGTGAAACTAATGAACATTAGGAAACGGCGGGAAACAGAACAAAGGAATCACATGACAACAACAGAAGCACATGGAACACTGGGGCAAGGGAAAACACAGAACCTGACACCTTACTGGTGGACTGTGCAATCAGTGAAGATTGGCCACCAGGCTGGTCAAATTTAGCCATGAATCCTCGAACACTAAATTGGCCAGTGTTTCAGTTTCATTGTCCAACCCCTGTACCTAACTACTCATACTTTTTCAAACTAAACAAACTACTTCCAACAGGCTTTCTGAAGCCACCATAAAATTTCTCTTCAAATTTTATTATCTAGTTTAATATGTTACATTAAATTAATGGTGCATTTCACTATGTTCCAATGTGAGACCATCTGGCATTTCCTCATATTTTTTCTGTCTCTACAAACAGTTGATCTTTGCTATGGCGTACAGTTTTGGGTGTTTATTTTTTATTTTTATGAAACCTTTCAGTAGAGTTCATTATATTTGTTAAGCTATACAAGCAAACAGATGACAGCATTTATAAATTCTTTTTGTTTTTTTGCAAGTCTTTTTGTTTGTTGCAAAACTGTTGACCACTGCTGTATGTGTCTCCTGCCGCAAAATGCAGTGAAAATCAGAATTTCGCTTTCAGAATTTGTTTATTTGTAAATGAGTATCTTTTATTATTTAATCAATCCCTCAATTAGTGTTTCAACAGCATGTTAAAGCAGTTTGTAAATAATGCCAAGAAACATTTACATTTACTTCTGAAATACCATTCAATCATGTCCATAAACATATCATATCAAAAAAAAAAAGTTCTAGGTGTTTTGTTAAATATGCAATAAATTACATATTACTCTGGTTTGATCATTATTTAATGTAAGAATAAATCTGTAATAAAAACAATTTGTCTTATTAGAACCATTGTTTAAATGTTTATATAACAACAACAATTGGTGCAGAATAATGTTTCTATTAAAATTAACTGACCATTTAACATTTACCCGAAAAAGTTCAGGGCAGGCGGCAAAGAATCAAAAACACATGATAAAAAGTCCAAAAAGTCAAAACACAGAAAACAAGAAACAAGGATAAACGCTAACGTAATGAATGCAACAGCAAAACAAGACTCAGCAAAGTATGTGAGAAAGAGTGGTGTATATATAGTCCAGGTAATCGATGATGAGTTTTAGCTGTGTGTGTGTCCAGATGACTGTCATCTATGGCAGGAGTGATTGGTGCAATGATATCTGGGAGTTGTAGTTCGGATGTAGGACGTAATCTTCAGCGGAGACAATACCGTTGGCGATCACAACAGAGCACCCCCCTCTAAGAGCGGCTTCCAGACACTCTCACTACAATCCAGGAGGGAAATGGAGCAGAGGCAGAACAAGGGAAGAGACGGAGGGTCAGGTCCATGCAGTGGAGGTGAGCCTGGAGCGTGGAGCTGCGGCGGGCCTGAAGTGTAGAGCTGTGGGGGACCTGGAGACTTCGCATTGATCAAGTGGGCAGCCTGAACACCCGCCGGTGACCTACTCACACCTGCAGCTTCTCCACGATGGATGTCCAGCATTCTGCAGCCTCGACTGCAGCTCTGCACAAGAAGTTTGGCCAGAGGAAAAATGGTCATGCCCAACTGAGCCTGGTTTCTCTCGAGGTTTTTTCCTTCACTTTTGTCAATTGGTGAAGTTTGTTCCTCGCCACTGTTGCCACTGGCTTGCTTGGTTTGGAACTTGTGGAGCTGTGCGTCGATGGATTTGCTCTTCAGTGTTTGGACTTTTAGCAGTGAAAATTAAACCACACTGAACTGAACTAAACTGAACTTTAACTCTGAAAACTGGACTGACACAGTTTCAATTTACTAGAACTTCTATGTTAAGCTGCTTTGACCCAATCTACATTGTAAAAGCTCTATATAAATAAAGATGAATTGAATTGAAAAGATGGCTGTCTGTCTGCCAGCTCACAAAATGGCCGCAGTCAGTTCACTAGCTCAAAAGATGATCACTGCCAGTCTGATGCTAGCACCCAAGATGTCTACCTGCCCCAATTTCCTTCCTGTCATGGTTTCTGTTCCTGAGTTTCTTGAATCATCATTGCCTGAGCTGCATGAATGGCTGCTACCACCACCGCCAGAGGTTGAGCTGTCACAACTACCAGAACCACTGCTACCAGATCTACCAAAGAATCTTTAGAGGTACTAAAGCCTCTGCCACTGCCAGGGCTGCCAGAGCCTTTGTCACTGCCAGAGCTACCAGAACTGCTACCATTCCAGTGCTTTTACTGCCAGAGCTTTTGCTTGTTAAATACTCATGGTGGCTGAACAGAAAAAATCCAGATATTGCCAGAATAAAAGTTTGTGTTCATAAATCCAGAGTCAAACAAAAAGTGTTTCAGGGATAATTGATGTATCTGTGCTCTTTGGATAAGGGATTCATAAAGATACAGGCAAATTTGCTGAAAAGCATAGTGCTGTTATAATAGTGCTTTTTTGACAATAGCTATGTCAATAAAGGCTTTTTAACTTTTTCACATACTTTTCAACAACATGATATTACCAAGACAACATAACTTGTCATACACCTGTCATAAACATGATTGTCATGAGGCATTATAACTGTGTCATTGATATTTTCACATTTTCAGTGGAACAAACTATTTGTCATTAAAATGTCTCATTAAAAGTGTCATTACTCTATCAAATCATTTTAACAGTGTGATTAACATTTAATGACATTTTAAATGACAAATTTAGCTTGTACCACTGTAGTTAAGGCGAAAAATACACTGCTCAAAAAAATAAAGGGAACACTAAAATAACACATCCTAGATCTAAATGAATTAAATATTTTTATTAAATTCTTTGTTATTTTCTGTTGAATGTGCTGACAATAAAATCACACAAAAATTATCAATGGAAATCAAATTTAATAAGGTCTGGAGGTCTGGATTTGGAGTCACACTCAAAAAGTGGAAAAACACACAACCTGATCCAACTTTGATGTAATGTCCTTAAAACATGAGGCTCAGTAGTGTGTGGCCTCCACATGCCAGTATGACCTCCCTACAATGCCTGGGCATGCTCCTGATGACCTCCCAGACCTTGACTAAAGCATCCAAGCAGCCAACTCCTGGACAGTCTGTGGTGCAACGTGGCGTTGGTGGATGGAGTGAGACATGATGTCCCAGATGTGCTCAATCGGATTCAGGTCTGGGGAATCTAAATAAATGCGCTTCTCCCAAACATTTATAGTTACCATAGCAACGCACATGCGCTGCACAGGAAACCAATGAGGACTGTTAATGGCGGACGAAAAATTCATAAAATTAAAAAAATACTCATGAATTATGACACAAAATCAAGTTTCTCAAATCAAATCTTGCTTGAAAAACTCTTAAAAAAACAGATCGCAAAGATAAGTTTCATAATTAATTTATGACCGTAAATAATGTAATATTACACTGATCCTGTGTGTTTAGCTAATTGCTTTTGTTTTAAAGAAGATAAATAAAGCAGAATGTTCTCTTACCTGTCCCGATATGTTTTTTCTTTTACAAAATTTCCCTACATATTTAACAGCAAAGATTTCTGAAATAGGCTTTGGCTGCTTTCTCTTCAAAATGCATCTTAAACTGGTGTTTCATAAGATATGAATTTGTGAATGTTTTATTTCATGTGTATAGACTTGTGTAGATTAATGTGTTTTTAATAATCGTAACGTTATTCTACTTAAAGCAGCGATCGCGGTCTTTTTGATAGATCAATTCCATGAGATCAGTTTGCCTAGCCTAATAATTTGATTTGAAAGAGGCATAATTACACGAATGTTAAAACTAAAGTGTGGAGGCTTAAAGTTGATAGGAAATAAATTATCTGTAATTTCATTAGCCAATGTATAAAGTAACACATTCCTAAAGCGTATTTAATTGATATGGTACTTTTAATAAGATTTGTATGTTTATTATGAAGTGTAAATCGTGGAAATTCTGCTATAGGTAGCTCAGCTTTCGCAGTATTAAAGGTAATGTTAAGAGAAAGCCAATATAACGTTACATACAGATCCTCCCTCATCAGATAAGTGGTAGAAAGTAGACAAAAGAAACGTGTGACTGGGAATGTGACTGGAAACACACTCGAGGTGTGACTGGTAATGTCTTATTTGTCCACCGGTGATCGGATTGATGAAATCGCATCTTAATATTAGCAGGTATAAACAGCAAGCACATGATCTCTCTCCGTCTGTCTACCTGTCAGCCTGTCACAGCTGATTCAGTGGAGGGACTAGAAAATATAACATGTAAAAACTGACAAAACTTCGGACAAATATTGCGTTGCAAAGAGCAAAACTATTTTAAACTTAGGCCTACCTTGGCAAATGACTATGGAATAAGCAGGATAATCAACGGCTTGCCGTGCGTTAAAGGATTTTAATGCACCTCGCGGAGGTGAGGTGGGGGGGGGTGGAGTGTATCTCTTATTTTCACATCTCAATGTTGACAGGTATGTCAACTGTGTGTCTGTGTGTGTTTCATTGAATTATTTCAGTGACTTCCAAATTTTAGATTTTCACTAACAATGCATGAATGTTTTTTTTCTGAACAACACAATCACGTACATAAATGTTTCTAACATATTATTGTAGCCCAGTTTGGGTTGGTTAAAGTGTTATCAGATTTTAGCCTTAAATCCTTATACACTTATAAGTTTATACGCAACTGAAAACAGCACAAATGTCATGGGATGTGCCTGGGAACTTCTCCAGGCCCCCAAAACACCCCTAGAGGGTTAAAACAGGAGGGGAGTGGTTTCCTAATTTTAGGCAAAGATTTAATTTCATGTTATTTATAAATATGCAGACATAAACTTGCCCCATCTTCCCCTACATTTCAATCATCTTCCCCAATGCTCCCTTGATTTCTAAATTACTACCTATCAGATCACACAGATTTTTGAATATGTGGCTCTGTTTTGAATTGATGCCTGGTTTGCTCTTTCACTCTGGGAGTCTCATTTCGCTCAGTCAGTGGTATGAAATCCTAAGACTGTGGACCGCAAAACCTTAATTAAAGTAATTATGCAGAAAACAAGACAGGGCTCAGATTTTTGGCAGAAACATGCACACAGTATCAGTATTTCTTTCATTTCTAATACTTAAAGTCCACATAAACCGGAAGCTGCGAATGTTTTTTTTTCCCGTATTGTGTCACAGTATTGTGTCACTAGAGAAACAGAATATTAAATTAGAAAACAGTGGGCGTGGCTTGTTTTTTTACTGCGAGCTGATTGGATGTAGTAAAGTAGGCATTTCATTCATAAAGATCGGGAAATGGTTTTAGAAGAGTTATTATAACCTAACAGACACCTCCTCCTCACCATTTCTGTTTGTTGTCAAAACCGACAGTTGGAGGGGCGTGGTTGAGTATGTTAACCACGCCCAATACCTAAGACATACATAATATGACAATTTAACTGAAAAAAAGTAAGTGCATTTTCAGATTTCAATTAAAGCCATACCACCTATAGAAACACTCTTCTCTCTTATGCACCTGACACTTTATTTAAACTCAATCGTACAAGGACTCAATAAGGAAAACGATGTTTACTATAAATGTACCAGTCATGTTGCACTGCTTGCTTCAACCCTAAATAACTCTTTTGCACAATATTAAACCTTAAATACCTCTTTTGCACAATATTTACCTTTAATATCTCTCTTGCACAATATCCTGTACAACATTGTTCAGTCTTATGTAAAAAGTACTTGTATAGCCTGTCTTATGTGTATAGTTAAGTATCTTACAGTATATGTTAGTTTTGCATAGGTTTTTTTAAAATAGCTCTTATATGTCCAGTGTTGTGTTTGTATTTATGATTAATTTATGTATCCTGCAAGACACGGCATTTCGTTCCTCTGTATGTCCACACATGTTACGGAATGACAATAAAGCTCGACTTGACTTGACTAAAGATTACAAGGGCAAACTTTTTTTTTTCTTAATGACATGCACTGATGAATTGTTCACCACAAAACTAGCAATGTGAGCTAACAAAATCATATGGTTAGTTTTGATTTCATTTGTACTTTAAAGTATTACAAATGTCTGGGATTTTTTATTTGTGTTAATCCATTAGCTGGAAGATCACCTACTTTTTCAGTGACTAGAAATATCTTTGTTTTTAATAAATGTGTACACTCACCTTCCTGGTAATCTTCAGAAGATGGTGTCTCAAGGCTACAAGCTGGAAATCTGTCACAGAGACTCTGCTGTAATGCAATTTGAACCACAAGAAGCCTACGCAGGCTCATCAGATCTGAGTTTTCCAGGCCCTGCTCCAGCTGTCTGATGACTGTCTTTCCTGACTGACAGGTTAATACAGTCACCTAAAAAAGGAGATTCATCAAGTTAAAATTCAATTCTAATTCTAAATTACATTCAGTCATGTCTACATTTGTTTATCTGTGTATCACAATTCATGCCAGAATTGTGTAGACTTTTCCAAAGAGTACTGACACACAATTAATAATTCTATAGAAAAGAAGACTGTTGAACATATTTAAAGATGCAAATAAATCATCAAATCTGTGCCATGTGCCATGGAAACAAATTGTAAAAATCATTGCTACGTGATCTGTTGCATATTTAAACAGAGAGAGTCACAAAGCATGTGCTACATTCAAACACATCAAAGCTACGGTATCTTTGTGATCTTATGACAGACATCTGTGACATGAGTACACTAGCTCTGTTGTAACTGCTACTGCTAAGTGAGACTAAATCCCATATATACCATAAAATCCCATTTACGGCACAAAAAATATTCTGTATAATCTGATTAAATGCACTTGTCCTCTGCTCTGCTTCCTGTGGGGGGGCATTAGTGCTGGGTTTTAATGGAGACTGTTAAGAAGAGAGCTGCTGCTCAGGGTCATGTGGTCTGTGTTAGTTCAACAGCACAAAGCTGGCAGTACAGGGAAAATGAGCTTTGGATTCATTTGTACTCCAGGATAATCTGAATGTGAATGCCTGTTCTTTCAAAAGGACCAATACAGATGAAACAATATCTTTGCTTGTAATGTGAGGTTTAAACAAAGCAGTGGGTTAAAGTACTCTAAAATAAAGTCAGGGGGCAGATGCATAGATTGAAAGGCAGTGATCTAAAGGCTGAGTAATCACAGCAGGTGTTTGAGTTACATCACATTAAGATATTTCCGCTTAAAAATAAAATAAGCTCAACATTATAACATTATTTCCAGCAGATTACTCACTGGTGTCGTGCAGATATATATATAATTTTTTACAAATTCAGTTTTCTTTTTTCTATTACATAAAGGTATTTCAAACTATATATTTTCATAAAACGCTTTAATAATTAAATACATTTGAAATGTGTTTTATGGTTCAAAACTAATTCATTCATTCATTTTCCTTTGGCTTAGTCCCTTTATTCATCAGGGGTCGCCACAGCACAATGAACCGCCAACTTATCCGGCATATATATCCGGCACACAACAAATGCCCTTCCAGCAGCAAGCCCGGTACTGGGAAACACCCATACACACTACAGCCAATTTTAGTTTATTCAATTCACCTATACTGCATGTCTTTGTACTGTGGGGGAAAACCGGAGCACCTGGAGCACTCATGCAAAGTGTCTTATTTCCACCCTATTCTGTGAAAGTATGAGACTTAAGATATAGACATGTACTAGAGAAATAACAGTGCAGTAAAATGATGTTAAAATAATATAATACCAAATTCTAGTTTACAATATAGGTCAATATAGACAATATATAGAGGCAGCACTGTTTTATACAGATAAAAATAAAATCAGAAATCAGAAAGAGCTTTATTGCCAGGTATGTACACACATACGAGGAATTTGTTTTCGTGACAGAGCTTCTACAGTGCAACAGAATTACAGAGACAGGACAAAAAACAGATAATAAATATATTTTAAAAATAAAAGTAATAGTGAATGCAAATATACAAATTGACAAGTGTATGTATATAGGAATATTACTATATACAACGTTATATGGCAGCTGTTATGTGCAAATTGGCATGTAAAATATGTTGTTAAATAAGTGTTTATGTATATAAAAAGTGTATAGCAAGTAGTGATGCTTGTTCCATAATTACTATTATTCAAGTGTTCATGAGATGGATTGCCTGAGGGAAGAAACTGTTTCTGTGTCACGCTGTTCTGGTGCATAGTGCTCTGTAGTGTCGACTAGAAGGTAAAAGTTCAAAGAGGCAGTGTGCTGGGTGTGAGGGGTCCAGAGTGATTTTGGCAGCCCTTCTGCTTGCTCTGGATAAGTACAGTTCTTGGAGAGTAGGGAAAATTGTAAAAGTGATTCGCTCAGCAGTCCGAACTATTCGACGTAGTCTTCGGAGGTCGGATTTCGTAGCTGAGCTAAACCAGACAGTTATTAAAGTGCAGAGGACTGATTCAATGATGGAAGTGTATAACTGGAAGTCATGACACTGAAAGCCTTTCACATCTAAATTACAAAAAACTGCACATGCTCTTACAATAAAACAATAGTGATAGAAAGTTCAGCTCATTTTTCCCACTCTGACTTTTGAGTCTCATTCATCGAGATGAACAAATCTTTTTTAAAGTCATTTCGTTCAAATTGCCAAAAATGTCATAAAAAAATGCTACAAGTTGCTACCAAATGCATATACAACGTCAATCACTTTACAAACAAGCCTTAACTAGAATGCTATAAGAAAGAGAAAATAATCATACATTGTTTACGTGGGTCTTTTGTCTATGATTAGCTCAGCTCACCTCTTCTGACATGTCGAGTCATTCGTTTACGTGACACAGACAGTCCCATATAAGCCTTACCAATGCACACAATCTGAGCCGAAAGGACCCATGATTAGTTCACCTTCCAAGTCTTCGGGTTTTTGACTCTTTTGTTCATCATGTGACAGCATGTAAAGAGATGACTCAAACATAAAGACTGAGAAATTAATAGATCAAATTGCTTCCGACTCTGACTGCATATGATTGGCTTATGTCTTTCAAGAGATGAAGGAAAGACTCAAACCCGAGGACTTGGGAGATGAATGAATCAAATCTTTTTCTGAATCAAATCATTCACATAAACAATGCATATTTAAACAAACGTGTTTGCAGTATAACATTTACACTAGTCTGTACCTGCAATTTGATTTGAACAAATTCAGTGACATACCACATAGTACAGTATCCTAATTTATGACTCGGTTGCATGATTCTGTCTCTGTTATCCACTTTACAAAAATCATAGGGAACTAAATAAAGTCAGGTTTTCTGTGCCTTAATGTATTAAATAACTTTGCTATGTTTTGGTACAATGGGTACTGAAATGAAAAAAAAAATATTTTTACATATAATGCTTTACAACACATAATGAATAAATTGATGCAAAATATTTTTCCTTGTAATTTTTCTTGGGGTAAAATGTGACCAAATGTTGTGATCCATATACACTAACTGCCCACTTTATTAGCTACACCTGTTCAACTCCTCGTTAACGCAAATTTCTAATCAGCCAATCACATGGCAGCAACTCAATGCATTTGGGCATGTAAACATGGTCAAGACGATCTGATGCAGTTCAAATCGAGCATCAGAATAGGGAAGAAAGGTGATGTAAGTGACTCTGAACATGGCATGGTTGTTGGTGCCAGACGGGCTTGTCTGAGTTTTTCAGAAACTGCTGATCTACTGGGATTTTCATGCACAACCACCTCTAGGGTTTACAGAGAATGGTCCGAAAAGAGAAAACATCCAGTGAGTGGCAGTTCTGTGGGCACAAATGCCTTGTTGATACCAGAGGTCAGAGCAGAATGGCCAGACTGGTTCCAGCTGATAGAAAGGCAACAGTACCTCAAATAACCACTCGTTACAACCGAGGTATGCAGAAGAGCATCTCTGAATGCGAACCATCTCTGAACACGAACCTTGAGGCGGATGGGCTACAGCAGAAGAAGGCTACACCGGGTACCACTCCTGTCAGCTAAGAACAGGAAACGTCCTGGTCCCGAATAGGGAATGGAGACGTGCGTCTGGTAACAGACTATGGGAGTACGTCAGACGACCAATCACTCTGAAGAGTAAGAAAACGGGCCAATGAAATGTTAAAATGAATTGGCAGAGCTCTGCTCCTCAGCTGGCAGTTATGAGCCATTAGTGCTATATAAGCTGCCCGCTGAGGAGTGAGCATCAGAATTTGCCTGCTGAAGAGCCGATCACTCAGCTAACAGCTGGAGACTCAGCTGCTGTGGCAGTGGAGACGCACGTCTCCGTTCCCTATTCGGGGAACGTGGGTTACATACGTAACCAGGACGTTTCCCTTCATACGGGAACTTCAACATGCGTCTGGTAACAGACTATGGTAGACTGTATGGAAAACGCCACAGCAACTAAGCCCGTCACACTCCTGATGTGAAGTTTGCCAAGCATAGTGTGAGCGCACAAGCATCACCAAGAGCACAACCTTCCAACGTCCCCTAGGCCCTTAATTACCATTACATGGGAATAATTACAATTTAGATCAGGGGTCGTAAATGTGCTTTTACCTAGCTAATATAGTTTAGGGATTTTAGAAATACGACAGTACGTTGGGAAAGTGTGCCAGTCCCCGAAGGGGAAGGACGCTGCGGAGACCACCTGCTACCCAAGAGGGGAGACTTGATGGTAATAGAGCATATGGACTAGCCCTGATGAGGGGGAGTACTACATATGGTAAGTGGGTAGGGAAGACACGGGTCCGCCTGGTCAGGGGGAACACTCTGTGGCTGAAATAAGCATATGGCATTACCATCAGGGACCGCGCATAGCTGGCACCGAACCTCAGCATGTGGGTAGACCAAAAGTGGGCATACCAGACATCACACTGAGCCAGGCACCCGGCTCCTCCACTGAGTCGGGTGCTGGGGGCCTCGGAGGAATTCTCTAGGGTTCGCTAAGCGGGAAACTTACTAGCAGAATAGAAAAAGCGCACATATCTCCGGTTTAGGGAGCATGGCGCAGCAAGCGTTTTTGACACCGAGCTTAATTTTGTCCCGATTGACCAGAGTGACCCAGTAATCGGGAGGAAACCGACTCCACTCGAGGATTATAACATCTCGTGAATGAGTTAGGTGTCGCCCAGCCCGCAGCTCTGCATAATCTGTTAAGAGGCGCTGCGTACTCACGCCGAAAAGGAGGCACCGCTTTTTTTTTTCTTTTTTTTTAAGTGTGCTCTCTCTCCCGGGGGACACAGCTTGCCCTGGCCCTGGCCATTGCCCTGCCCAGGCGAGGGCAATAGCATAACTATAAAATGGACCAACCTCTGCTTTGATACGGCACTTCCCTTCTGCCGATCATAACAGAAAAGAGCTGTTTAAAGACGTATGCTCTACGTGTCACGTTAAGCGCAGTGCGTAAAATAAAAGGGCTGGGTCTGCCCCCTCCGCAGACAGCGCTTGCAGGTTCACTACCACTTTTAATATTAAAAGGGGTGGTAGGAACCTTGGCACAAGCTGAACCAGGGTCTCAGGTAAACGTGAGAGTAGGCCGGTCCATATTCCTGGCACGATTTGCTGACCGAAAATGCCACCGGAATCCTAACCCTCCTGACTAATACCAACGCGACCAGCAGAGCTGCCTTCATGGATAGAAAACTTATAGATACTGAGTCGAGTGGCTCAACGGACCTAACCATAACCGCTGGGGCTAGAGAGATCACGAGAGGGCAAGAGAGGGGGGCGGGGATGGAATTAACCATCTCGCGCCACGCACCTCTGAGGGACCGGCTGATAAGGTTATGCTTTCCCAGCACGCTACCATCTGCCGCCCCACAGAGAGCGGGGATGGCAGCACGCCAAACCTTCAGTGTGGAGGGTGACAGCCTGCGCTCCAGTTATCCTGAAGGAAGAAAACACAACTTTAATCTGGCATGTCCGGGGTTCTTCTCAGAGAGAAGAGCTCCACACAACGAATAGACTCCACTACAGGACATAGGCTTGACTATACAGGGTGCTCTAGCCTGAGTGACGGTGTTAACCATCTACTGATAAGTCCACCCCGCTCTGTCTAGAAACCCTCAATGAGGGTTCCAGAACAGTGCGCGGGTGCCAGAGGGTGCCTGTCCCAGAAAAAGGAGTACTTCTTCCGGGGAATTCGTCAGGGAGGGCCATCACGACGAGTGTGAGTCTGGAAACTCGGGTCCGGTTGGGCCAAGGAGGCACAACGAGCGAGACCCGCACCTCGTCTCCCCGACCTTGCACAGAGTCTGTGCGCACAGGTTTACTGAGGAAAAACACATATTGCGTAAACCCGGGGCCAGCTGAGAGCCAGCGACTCCGTGCAGAGCAGGGAAAGCAGCTGGCGAAGGACCGCTCGGGAGAAGCGGCAAGATGTCCTGGGCCTCTCTGAAGCGTGCCCATAACAGCTGTACTGTGCCGGGGTGGAGTCTCCATTCTCCCAGAAACGTAACTGTCGTGAGAGCATGTAAGCTGGCACGGTAGAGCTCGTATGGGATATGAACGGCGCGCAGCTATTAAGGCGCATGACTCCGGAGGAGCAGATGGCGAGCGAGCTGAGACATGCGGCGGTCGCAGCCATGCTGGCCGTCCTAACCAACACGTGTCCCCTCCCGTACCGGTAAGAACCGGCGGAGAGCGAGAAACACTGCCAACAACTCTAGGCAATTGAATGCCAACGCAACCGAAGTCCGGTTTACGAACCTGCAGCTGCATGCTCGACATACACAGCCCACCAGCCCGTACTGGAAGCATCCATCAGAATGACAGCACTTGTTCTAAAGGCACCCAGGCCCGTAGATGGCAAGGTCCATCCAGGGGCTGAAGGTGCGGAGACACAGCGTAATGATGGACACCCGGTGCGTCTCCGCGCGCCATGCCTATCTGGGGACCCGATCGCAAAGCCAGCGCTGAAGTGGTCTCATATGAACAATTGAGCGGCGTGATAGCGGCTACAAAATGTCATATACCCCAGGAGCCTCTGAAAAACTTCAGTGAAGCCACTATAACTGCCGAATTAAACGGACAGGGCAGCACTAGCCCAGCGCGCTAAAAGCGCACCATGATGGAGACCAGGTCCAGCTCCAACCCGAAATGAGAGAAGCTCTGCCCGGGGGAGAGCTTGCTCTTTCTCGGTTGACCCGAAACCCCAACAGGCCGAGGTGCCAGAGCACCAGGTCCCTATGCATAATCGACTAATTCAAAGGTCTGAAAAAATTTAACCCAGTCAATGAATAATCAAAAATGCAGATGCGCGTGCGCCAAAGAGGCACAGGGCATCCTCCACGCATGGAACAGGGAGAGCCCGAAGGGGAGGACCGGTAAAAACATGGTAAAAACACGGTAAAAACACCAGTAAAAACACGGTTATTAGGAGGGAGAGAGCGAGACATGGAGTGAGCGTCCTTCAGGTCTATAGCTGCAACCAATCCCGCGGACGGACACACTGGGGCATGCGTTTCTGCATGAGCATCCTGGAGCATCGGGAGGCCAACAGCGCGTTGAAACGCATAGCCGAGTCTGACCGTCCGTGTGAGCTACTACGACGAGCTGAGCAGCGCTAACCAGGCTGACAGAGTCCGAACGAGCAGCATCACCGGAACGATCGCTGACGTACGCGCAGAGGGGCAGCTTCGGGATGGGGAGTGCTCACCCCAGGAAGCAGAGCGTCCCGAGGAAGAACTGAAAATAAGAGATTTACTCTTACCTTCCTCCCAGGATCCCGCGGAGAGGCTGGAGGTGCGAGAAAGGAGCTCATCCTCTGGCGCCCTCAAAGCCTGTGGCGAAGTGCACCAAAGCTGAGAGCTGGAAGGCAGTGGGTCCCATGCTGGCAGCAATTGGGCTTCCACACCCAGAGGGAGGAAAAGCCGCTCTTTTCGGATCGCTACATTCGTTCGCGGGGGAGCCCCAGCCCTCCATCAGGGAAAGAACGGTTCTCCTCCTCTCCAAGTGGCCCGCCTTAGGTTCGCTTCGCGGTCTGATTACCGGACTTTACGGCAACCTATGACAGGAGAGTCAACTTCCAGCGGGGGGGCTCGGCGCGTTCACTAGCCAGTGTAACGGGCTGTGACAGTGGAGCATTTTGGAGCCGCGGGAAGATCGCTCTCGGCGAGGAACAGCCAGCGCGGACGGGTCCGGTGGGGGAGCAGTTTTCCGAGCCCACGAGGAGATGACCTGCTCCATCGCGCATGGCTGATCTCTCACCACCGAGGACTCCTGGGTAAAATCCCCGACAGTGTTGCCGAGTAGGCCTGCCTGGGATATGGGCACACCAAGAAAGCGTACTTTGTCGGCGCATATCTGCCAGGGTAAGCCAAGGGTGACATTTCCGGACCACTGTGTGGCCATCGTCCTCCCCAGGGCACGGCCGGCCGACTTGAAGGTCATGAGAGCATAGTCGAGCATAGCGCACGAGGACCGGGCGGAGAAAAAACGCCCTCTATGCCAGCGTTTGCTCGCTGTGCGCCCCTGGGAAGAAGTGGACGGGAGTTGGAAGATTCATCTTACATCAGTCCGCACGCCACACCTCTAGTCGGTCCGGCGGTGAGACTGGGGGACAAGCCATCTCCAGCCACACCACCGAAGCAGCCCAGGAAGCGCAGCCATCATGTCTGATTCAAGGACCGTAACTACGCATTGCACCCCGTAGGATGGAAGCAAGCCCGGTCTGTCATCTGAGCATGACAGCTCATCCTCCGATGTCACGATGGACATCTGATCTCCGGTGTCATCAAGCAGAGGCGCGGGCATCCCGGGGGATGAACCGCACAACCACTCAAAGCTTGGAAGGAGCGCGCTGTGGAGGAGTGGGGGGTCCGCGGGCCCGGAGGCGACGGATAAACCCCCACTGTAATCCTCAGATCTGCCCGCGTGCGAACCGCTTTCACGGGGAGCAACGGGGGTGGCTTGGAAGCCGCGATCTCAGCTGTGCAACAGCCATGCCCTCACAGTGAGAGCATGAGCTGTCCGCAAGCACCGCATCGACATGCTGGACCCCCAGACCTGTGATGCGATACCCGTGCCCATCATCCGGAGATAGGAACCACAACATCCAGAAACGCACAGTCAGAACAGCGTCTTGAAAAAGACGTGTTGATTGACTGTGTTGCTCTCTTAGGGAATCTGCTCTTTTAATGGAAACTGCTCTTTTGTGCACACCAGCAAAACATCCAGGGGGACAGGAAGCCCAGATCGACCGCCGCTGTCGCGTCATCTCCCGCACTGGTGAGTAAACTGGTTTCAGTCTTGAAATCAGGTTGGCAGATAGAGTGTCTTCAGTCTCGTGAGAGGCTCTGAAGTAATTCAATTCTGATGCTCACTCCTCAGCAGGCAGCTTATATAGCACTAATGGCTCATCACTGCCAGCTGTGGAGCAGAGCTCTGCCAATTCATTTTGGCATTTCATTGGCCCGTTTTCTTACTCTTCAGAGTGATTGGTCGTCTGACGTACTCCCATAGTCTGTTACCAGACGCACGTTGAAGTTCCCGTATGAAGGGGAACTGAGGCTACAATTCGCACAGGCTCACCAAAATTGGACAATAGAAGATTGGAAAAACGTTGCCCAGTCTGATGAGTCTCGATTTCTGCTGTGACATTTGGATGGTGGGGTCAGAATTTGGTGTCAACAAGATAAAAAAGCATTGATCCATCCTGCCTTGTATCAACAGTTTAGGATGGTGGTGGTGTAATGGTGTGGGGGATATTTTATTGGCACACTTTGGACCCATTAGTACCAATTGAGCATTGTGTCAATGCCACAGCCTACCTGAGTATTGTTGCTGACCATGCCCATCCCTTTATGACCACAGTGTACCCATTTTCTGATGGCTACTTCCAGCAGGATAGCGTGCCATGTCATAAAGCGTGAATCATCTCAGACTGGTCTCTTGAACATGACAATGAGTTCATTGTACTCAAATGGCCTCAACAGTCACCAGATCTCAATTCAATAGAGCACCTTTGGGATGTGGTGGAACGGGAGATTTATTGTGCAGCAACTGCATGATGTTATCATGTCAATATGGACCAAAATCTCTGAGGAATATTTACAGTACCTTGTACCTTGTACAGTTCTGAAGGGAAAAGGGGGTCCAACCCGGTACTACTAAGGTGTACCTAATAAAGTGGCCGGTGAGTGTATATTATGAGATGAAAAGTCTTTTACATTATTTCGTCACAGATACTGGATCGAAAGGCCTTTTAGCTTTAGTACTAGATGGTCTCACCTCCACACAGTTGCTGTTGATGTCCCTATGAGATGTATGGCACATGTATTGTTTAAGCTGCTGCAGGCTGTCCAGCACTGCCTGAGTAAGCAGTGTGCCCCGTTGCCGAACACAGCCTTCCTGAGGCAGAGAACGCAGCTCCTCCACACAGGACAACAGACGTGTCAAATTACCTTTAACTTGCTGGTGAAGACAATGAGAAGAAAAGGTTAATTTGGAACATTAAAAAAAACAGATATACAGATGAAGTAAAAATTATTAGCCCTCCTGTAAATTTTTATTTTTAATTCATAATTTCACAAATTATGTTTAACAGAGCAAGGAATTTTTCACAGTATTTCCTATAATATTTTTTCTTCTGGAGAAAGTTTTGTTTGGGGTTTTTTTCGGCTTGAATAAAATCAGTTTTTAATTTTTTTACAACCATTTAAAGGTCAATATTATTAGCCCCCTTAAGCAACATTTTTTTCGATTGTCTACAGAACAAACCACTGTTCTACAATGACTTGCCTAATTATCATATCTTGTCCAGTTAACCTAATTAACCTAGTTAAGCCTTTAAATTGCACTTTAAGCTGAATACTAGTGTCTTGAAAAATATATAGAAAAATATTATGTACTGTCATCATGACAAATATAAAAGAAATCAGTTATTAGAAATTAGTTATTAAAACTATTATGTTTAGAAATGTGTTTAAAAAAAATCCTCTTTCCAGTAAACAGAAAGAAAATATACAGGGGGACTAATAATTCAGGAGCGCTATTAATTCTGACTTCAATTGTATTTCTTTTTGTATTTCTGACTTCAATTTGTATTTGTCATGTATAATGCATGAATATAAATACACATATACTCATCCTCACCACAAAGGGTAGGAGGCACTCCAGTTGTACACTTATGGCAAAGACACTTAGTAGTGGCAGACGAACAGGCCCTGCCAGACTGCTGGTCAGAAAAAAGAAATTTTCCAGGGCCTGACACAGAACAGCGCACGTCTCTGACCACCAGGGTGGGGAAGCATCTACTATCAACACACGAGAAGGTTGTCTGGTAAAGGATAATGAACTGCATGCTTGAAGAATTGAGGAAGAGCAGGATCCATTTCTGGCACTCATGATTCTCCTGTAAAATGGAACATGAATATAGATATAATTGTACTTAATTAAAATCTTACTTAAAAATACCACAGAAAAAAAAACACAAAAGGCATTTGATATTCATTCACTTAATTCACAATTTCTCAAAATTACAGAGCAACCAGTGTTGAATGTCTTTGTTTGTTTTTTTGGTGAGGAAATATAATTCAACACCACATGCATTGGTAGAAACCTAAATTAAAACTATCATCCACGTAAAACAACATGAATGTGTGTGTGTGGGGGGGGGGGGGGGGGGTGATTCATGCTATTAATACAATGTCTAATGTAATACTTCAACTATAGTGTGAATATTTTAACAGAACAGAATGTATTGCAATGATACCACAATAATGGAACAGAGTTAATCACAGTGAATATGAACAAAATGTTCCTCTGAGGAAAATAAAAGACTCTCTTCCCTTTTTTTTTTTTTTCAAAAGCCATGAAACAAAGAGTGATATTGTTGGCTATATCAGGGCAGATGGGGCAAATTGGTTAAATAAGGCACCAGCTCTTTGCAATCTAAAGACTCATCAATGGGATCCCACTTGAAAAGAGAGCTCTTTGAGAGCTCTAATGTTGAGCCTCGGGCCGTTCTCGGCGCTTAAGCACGACACATGCGACAAAAGAGACTTTGTCCGCTCTAAAAACAGCTCCATAGACTCGCTACCCCGAGATGAGCCGTAGATAGTGCTGATGAGAAAGCTAAGGCATAAAGACGGAAACAGAAGCGCAGGTGTTTCTTCAGTTTTCCGTACAGTTCAGTCTTCAGTGTTGACAACAGCACTCACGAGCTCTGTCAGTCGACGAAATTCAGAAGAGGTTTCGTTTGTTTTCAATCCCAGTGCGGAAAAACAATAAAAATAACTATATAATATAGAAATATTATTTATGAAATATGTATATTTATTTTATTTTTTAACTTTATGTATTTTTATATAATGTGACCTAAATCTCGCGCGAGCAGGGTTACCGCGAATTTCCAGATGGTTCAAAATATAGGCCTAAATTAACGTCAGTTACAACAGTTACGTTATTACATATTTTCTACAACGTTAGATGAAGTGGTTTAATTATCTGCAAATTTATATTTACCTTCAGTTTTTTTACAGTCAATAAAGGAACTAACGTTACACCTTATATATTTCCTCCGATGACTTCCCGACACCTTCCACACTGGCTTATTTGTAAACAAATCATTTGAGTCGAATCTTGTGAATGAATAATAGGTATGAATCGATTCTTGAATCAATCGTTTTTCTTTAGCCGTTTCGTTGAATTCAATAGTGAAGTAGTGAATGTATGTAAAATAATATAATATAATATAATATAATATAATATAATATAATATAATATAATATAATATAATATAATATAATATAATATAATATAAAATTTTTATATATTGTATTACATTTGTATAAAATACTTTTCTTTTTTTTTTAAACAGAGGACAGTTTAAAAATTGTCTTCTACTCTCCAGGTGCAGTTTCACAACTATCATGTAATGGGGTAAGTAAAATTATGAAATCTAATCTGTGCTGTTCACTTTCCTGCATGGATAAAATTTGTGATTTTGCACAGGTTGCAGACTCACTTACTGGAGCCTGAAGAGGCTTTAGCTGAAGGCTGTGTTGTGAAATCAGTACTGACACATGAAGACGAATCATCTCTGCGTTATAGGCAGAAGTCAGCATGAAGCTCCCACATCTGTTCATTGCAGATAAGGGAAAGCAAGCAGGGGCTTCAATCCCAGCAGTGACGTTGTTGCCGAAATTGCCAAAATGGAAATCCAAGCTTTGGAATGCTTGGGGGCATTTCATCTCCATACAGTGTGTCTGTTATGAAGGAAATGGAAAGAGAAGACAGGCCATTTAAACATGAAGTTTAAGATGTTTTGCATTGTGGAACTTAATTTGCCACTATAATACCAGAAACAATTTAACATCTCAGTGAGCATTCTAGTTGAATACCACTGGAGCCAAACTCAAGATCCCCATAGCTTTAACCAAAGTGATTTTTCCATATAGAAGTACATATCTCATTCAGAATCACAACCTCGTCAAACGTGCTTTCGGAGAACCAAAATAATGACTACTCTCTTTTTTCAAACAACTGCAAATTTCGAATATGTTGAAATCAAAATAAATGCTTTACTCATTTGTTTTCCAGTGTTAAGATATAATGCAAAAATTATTATTACAGAACTAGAGATCATAACATCTATAGCAATTTCAGCATCCAAAGTCCAAAGACATGCAGTATTTGAATTAGATAGTAAATAGGCTGTAATGTGTGTACTTGTTTATGAAGACACAAAATTGTGACATGGGTATGACATAGTTGTAATCTATTAAGGTGGTTTATGAGGACATGCCTTTTTTCACATAATTCAAAATAATAAAATAAATCATAGCCTACTTAACTTGGTCTTTTGACATTCAAAATTTGCCACAGGTTTCCTGTGAGCTTGAGTTTAGGGATAGATGTATTGTCAGGAATGTAATAAGTGTTTTTTACAGTATAAAACTACGCATATGGACACTCAACCATATATACAATTATGTCTGTTTGTGTGTAAATGGGAGAGTGTGTGGGTGATTCCCAGCACATAGCGTGCATGGATTAGTGCACTCCCAGGGCTGGGTTGCAGCAGGAAGCATATCTGTCAATAAAACAGTGTCGGTTCATTCCACTGTGGTGACCCCTGATAAAGAAGGGAATAATAAGCCGAATAAACCTGAGTGGGTGTGTTTATTTTATTTTGTTTTATTTTTATTTTTATTGCTGAAACCAGGAACATGCATAACAGTACATAAAACATAAAATACAATATCAATCAAGTGACATTGACAAAAAGTACAGTACAATATGGAACAATGGAAATAATAACATCATAAGAGCAATAAAAAGGAAAGCATTAAAGGTTACAAGGGTTAATTTAAGATTACTTATACAAATATCTTAAGCAGAGCATATTTTGAGTTTTTAAAGCTTTCTTATTAGTCCATCTAAATTTTATACAATTCTCCATATCTTTAATGAAGACTACAAAGGCAGGTTTGCTATTTGAGAATTTACATTTGTGAATGTAAAATTTGCTTAAGAAAATAATTACATTTATTATTCATTCATTTATTCATTTTCTTTTCGGCTTAGTCCCTTTATTAATCTGGGGTCGCCACAGCGGGATGAACCGCCAACTTATCCAGCATATGTTTTACGCAGCGGATGCCCTTCCAGCTGCAACCCATCACTGGGAAACATTCATACACACTCATTCACACACATACACTACGGACAATTTTAGCTTACCCAATTCACCTATACCGCATGTCTTTGGACTTGTGGGGGAAACCGGAGCACCCGGAGGAAACCCACGCGAACACGGGGAGAACATGCAAACTCCACACAGAAATGCCAACTGACCCAGCCGAGGCTCGAACCAGCGACCTTCTTGCTGTGAGGCGAATGTGCTATCCACTGCGCCACCGCGTCGCCCTATTACATTTATTAAAAAAACATTATTTTCTTTTGTGGGGTCCGAGTTAAAATACTCAAATATAATAATTTAAATTTAAATAATAAAAATTCTGGTAGAATCTTCCCCTTAACAAAAAAAATCTATATTATTCCAACTGAGTGGGTATGTTTAAGGAAGCATAAAATAGACTCATTATAAATATTTTTAAACAATATAATTGTTCTATTACTTCAGCATTTTAGTCACACATCATTGTAAGACTAAAGGGGTCAGATAAAAACATAATTTGTTGAACAGTTTTGTTTTTTAGGTCATAAACTTTATTATTATATAAAAATGAAAAAAACGAGCATGACCTATATTTCCTTCTCAATTTTTACATTCCCTATTCCAGTGCCCATAATCATCTTAATCTGAAATCTGTTCAGTCATAAACAAAATCACTAGATTAACAAAAATAAGTATGTACCCTATATGATTAGTTGCTTGTTATTATCATGTTGATGGATATACAAAATAAAAGCAGGTTGATCCCCACTTAGCAATATTTTTAAAATGCCCCTTAAGAATGTTGTAAAAGTTAACTATTCTCCCTGTGTGCATATATGCATCATTCATACATCAAGCATGTACATAAAAGCATGTGTAATGTGTGGGGTGGTGACAACAGGGTTCAGATCCAAACGCAGCATGTATTAGGATGGTAAGACAGGCAAGGTACAAAACAGGGACAGATGGTTGCATGATGGTAATCCACAAAGAGAAATCAGTAAACAGACAAAGAGGCATTTTTTGTGGAGTTTGCATGTTCTCCGCGTGTTCGCGTGGGTTTCCTCCGGGTGCTCCGGTTTCCCCCACAGTCCAAAGACATGCGCTATAGGTGAATTGGGTAAGCTAAATTGTCCGTAGTGTATGTGTGTGAATGAGAATGTATGGGTGTTTCCCAGTGATGGGTTGCAGCAGGAAGGGCATCCGCTGCGTAAAACATATGCTGGATAAGTTGGCGGTTCAATCCGCTGTGGTGACCCCTGATTAAAAAAGGGACTAAGCCGAGAAGAAAATGAATGAATGAATAATACTTGATGTGCTCCCTTGTCCTGTGTGTTTGTTAGCAGCATGCTGTTTCGTTCTCAGTGCTTCAGTCAAGTTGGTTTCTGTTTCAGTTGGCGCTGGGATCGGAACATGCATGTTGTATTTGTGAGTGCACGGTAAGTGTTTCATATATTCATCTCTTTTGTTGCCATTGTTTGTAGCACATGGCTGTGCTTACATGTAGCCACGTGCTGTTGTTTTGTGTGAACAAGTTAATGAGTGTTCTCATTGGTTGCATGTTTTAGTCCCATTTCATGTGAGCACAGGGTCTCTGTTAAGCCGCGGTCACACTGCACTTTTTGCCCCATAGTCTTCCATTCATACGCATGCGAAAGCGACAGACCGGAAACGTAAGGTCATGCGACAAGTTTCGCAGTTCACTGTATTGGAAAGTTCAAGCTTGGTTAACTCTGACTGTGAAATCGCATCACGTGGCTGCGTGAGACCAATCGAAGAGTAAAACATGACCTCTCTGTACAGAAATTTAAAATATGGACCAATCGCTCGCTTTTTTATGTCTAATCATCTTGTTTAAACCTGCCCATTTTCGCAGTGCTGTATAACAGAATTTCGCATGCTCAAACTCTAGTGTGACCGCGACATTAGTTTGTTTGTATTGTTAATTCTATGTTAATATAGTGTGCAAGAGTTAATTCTGTGAAAAAAATCATTGCCTGTTTTGTTTTGTTTTGTTTTGTTTTGTTTTGTTTTGTTTTGTTTTGTTTTGTTTTGTTTTGTTTTGTTTTGTTTTGTTTTGTTTTGTTTTGTTTTGTTTTGGAAACTGTCTTTTGTGTATCATACTCATCTGCACATGTGCTTAAAATGTATATACTCGGGGGTACCACAAAAAATGTTGGGCCCTACTAGAGTATTTTAGGTTAGAGCGTGAAGGAGAATAGTAGTGGTGTGTAGTGGTGGTGATGGTTTCCCCTCATTATCCTATTCATGAGTCTACCACATGCTGCCTGACTATGTCTTTAGAAAATGGAGGTGAAAAGGCAGAAATGGAAAAAGGAAAACCTTTAACAGCTCTTCCTGAAAAAAAAGTTGTTCTTTTTGACAAAAGCTTTTGAGACTTGTCTTTAATACAGAGTCTAAATGGGAACAGCAGTTAAAAATACACTTGAAAATACAGTGCATATATTTTATCCAAAAAATTCTACAGTTTTTCTTTGTGTTTCTTTTTCAGTCACCCTTTGCTCATATCCCTCAGAAATCATCAAGTGCTTTTGAGAATCAAGGCTCTTCAACTGCAATTGGTGCAAGTATTTTTAAAATCCTAATCCAGTCCTGTTGTCATGGAAATGGTCCTCTCATAGAGCTTTTGAAAATTCTTGCATGAAAGATGATTATGAGGGAGTTGGATTTGAGTCGTAAACTTACAGAAGAAAAAAAATGTGGTGAAAAAATGTCAGATGATTGATGCTTTATTTCTAAAATGCTGAATTAGCATGTTCTCATTTAGAATATAAAAGCCCATTTCTTAAAGATTTTGAATGCATTTAGCAGGATGCCCCTTTTTAAGTAGATCTGGAAGATCATTACACAGTGTGTTACAAACTGTCAGTGTGAAATTTATTCTACAGTATATTAGAATGTCCTTGTTATTTGTGCATTGCTGAGTTTTTTTTTTTTACAAAGCAAAGCTTTTTGTTTGTTTATTTATTTGTTTTATTTAATTTTTATTATTACTTATTTATTCAGTAATAGGCGGCGTGATGGCACAGTAGGTAGCACTGTCGCCTCACAGCAAAAAGGTTGCTGGTTCAAGCCTCGGCTGGGTCAGTTGGCATTTCTATGTGGAGTTTGTATGTTCTCCCTGCGTTCGTGTGGGTTTCCTCCGGGTGCTCCGGTTTCCCCCACAAATCCAAAGACATGCGCTATAGGTGAATTGGGTAAGCTAAATTGTCCGTAGTCTATGTATGTGAATGAGTGTGTATGGATGTTTCCCAGTGATGGGTTGTAGCTGGAAGGGCATCCGCTGTGTAAAATATATGCTGGATAAGTTGGCGGTTCATTCCCCTGTGGCGACCTGATTAATAAAGGGACTAAGCCGAAAATAAAATAAATGAATGAATGTATTCAGTAATACTTTTAGGGTTTTTTCCATACAGTATATTCCAGTTGGGTCCAGTGTGGATTGTCATAATATATATTTAGTGTCCTGCAAAACAAAGTCATACAGGTTTGTATAATGTTGGAGAGTAAATAACACAAATTGATCTTTTGCATGAACTCTACCCTACTCATAAACAAATATTTTTATTACTTACACTCACTATCATACAGTATGTTGCCTTACATCACAGAATATGAGTTGAAAGGTGTGGGATTTTCCACAGCTGTAGTCTCTTCCTGGTAACTTGGTTTCTCTAAAACTGCCCAAAAACGAACAACATGGAACAGCACCCCTGTGGGCAGGAAGTGTCACGGTTGACGTAAGAAGTGTTCTAACCATTTCACTTGACAAAAACTGAAATGTTTGTTTTTATTAACAGCAATGGAATCCAACTGTAGAATCAATTTGTTAAGTGTGTTGCTTTAATGTTCACAATAATTCATAACCTTATCTTCCATGTGCGCTAACCTCTTTCAAGAGAAAATAAGAAAATGTGGGCTGGGGAACCTGACCTCTGAAGTCCTTCTTTTGTTCAAACTTATTGATTGAAGTTGGGTAAATGAGAACAGCAGGGCATGGCTAATGAGTAATTTCTGTATTGAAATAGGGCATGTCATGTCTTGAATTCACTGCAGGTACAAAATACAATGCAATTGAAATGGGCATTATGCAAACTAGAGATATGGAATGTGTTCAAAAAAATTCTAAGTGCCTTTCACATGTGAGTAGTTCAGTCTCTGAATACAAAAGGAAATCTTTCTCTCACTTTGTCTGTCTTTCTGCTTGCTTCCTTCCCCCCATTCTGGTTTTAAACTGCAGTGAACTCTAATTCCAAGAGTCTCAGCACTGGTTTGCTCAGTTACAGTTCTGGTTTTTCACGGTACAGGAAGCAGGTAGTGGAGATGTGTGGCCTCAGGTCATAAAGAACAGGATGTCAAGTCCTCAAAGACTGTAAAAACAGTACTGTACTGTCAGGAAGGAACATTAAAGTCTCCGACTCGAACTGGAAGGGTAGTCTACAGGTTCAAGCAGGCAATCTCATTTGACATTTCATTTGATAAAGACCCAAAAAGTATTAGGTGAACTTTTATTATATAGGGAGCAAATTAAGTCTGAAAAGTATAAAAACACTGACTGAATAAAAAAGGAGTGCTCAGTGTGCTTCTTAATATTTCTTTTTAGAATTTTGTTTTGGGGAACTTTAAGCATCTGTTAATAGACATAGCTGGCGAAACTATATATTAATTTTTAAAATAAATGTTATATTGTTATTATTCATAATTGAATAATAATGATAACCAGACTCACTTGAGGGCACTCCAGCTATATGAACACTCCACCGTTCACCCGGACTACACCTACCATCATGCTTTGCATGTCACAGCTGAAACAGTTTACTAATCTGGACAAACAAACTTTTGTATCTCTGTAAAGGAATCAAATAGTGAGGAAATGTTCATTTATGGGTGAACTATCCTTTAAGCGAGATATAATGTCTTCTATCTTTCCTTAATTTCCTGCACAGGTGAGATTGCACACTGAATCCGTAACTTTCACCTGTAATATTTGCACGTTAAAAAATAAATTCGACCTCACATTGAGTCATTCGTATAGACACACTACCTCCGAAACTGTCATCTGTCATAAAAAAATTCGAACCAGGTTCGATTTTTCAATTTTTCGCATCCGAAAAAGCACTTTATTAGATGTTTTGACATTTCAGAGTCACCGTACAAGCAAAAAGCAAAATACAAAATGCTGTCACTTGAGCTACAGATAACTTTGACAAACACAGTGCATAATATAAGACAGAATGTGGTGCACAGTTGAGAACCCCTTTGCTGGATACAGTGACTGGCGCACCTCTACTCTGCTGCTGTTTTGGTGTGTGTGTCCATACATTTGACGTACTGCTCACAGAGATTATAATAGAAAGCTTGGTCCACTTTCGGTCCATTGCTTCGATACGTCAACGCGGCCGCCATCTATTATAATGTCTAAAGGTACTGTCAGTCTTTATTCAGGATTTGTTTACGTACGTAAGTGTGTGAAGTATCACAAGCAATGTGCCAAAATTCCACTGATTTCCTCAAATGAACTTTGCATTTCGGGATGATCATAGCGCAGGTCTTTGATCTCTCCTTCCTCTTTATGCAGTATTGTATGAACACAATATGTCTATTCTTCTTTCTTTTAATACATTGAAGAAGAAATGAGAACAAAGTATCATTGCTTGAACTGACATCCGAAATGTTTTGTGTTTTTTTGTAATGGATTAATTAATACGCATCAGAATCAATGGTTGCAATGGCTTGACCTTGCAAGAGTGCATTTATAAAAGTGTTTTCCCCCAAGTTTCCTGGTCCTGAGGTGCACCTTTGCCATTTTTTGTGGGTTACTGCTTGTTTGCTGCCTGCCCTGACCTTTGCCTGTTTACTGGACTGTTCTTGTGGATTACCTCTTTTGCTACTGATTTAACACTGCCTGTAAGATCATCCCTTCTTTAATAAAGCTGCATTTAGAAGGATATGAGTGGTGTACGCACCACACATTACAATACAATTGTATGAAAAATACATTGCATTTAAAATGTTTATTTCATTAATATTTGAGAGTTTATTAAATGATATTAAGTAGCATATGTTTTTTAATAGCCAATAACCTGTAGTGCGATTTATACAGGTTGTTGGCTATACAAATTATTGACCAGAACAATTAACAGTGGTCAATAGTTTGCATTGGATACAAGTGGGCATCCCCACATAATAATTTATATTAAACATGTTGGGTTTATATTCTTTTTGAACGTACACACCAGCCTTTTGGCCAAGGAACAATTAGTACTCATAATAATAAGAGGGATCTCTTTGTGTCACAAATGTCGGCTCACACAGACGTTCGAGACTGGGAGGTTATCAAAAAAACCTTATTTATTTACAAAAAGGCACTTACTACAAAGACAGGACCATCAAACTCAAGCAGGACATCAAAAGTGTAACAAATCAATACTGGACAAAGAATGAACTCAACACGTGGGTATAAATACACAAGACATAATTGAACTGAATACAAACGGGAGAGACACAGGTGGAACTAATATACATTAACAAACTGCGGGAAAATAGAACAAAGGAAACACATGACATCAACAGAAGCACATGGAACAAACACATGGGACACCACATGACACAACACAACACAGACACACCAGACGTATGACACTTTGAATGAACAAACCTGATTAGAAGTAGACCTAAAATTAGGTCACATTTATGTTAATACAACCTGTGTTGTTAACATGCACTCTGCAATATATAATGCTCTTAAAGATACTTTTACCTTATTTTTAAACGCAGAAACCAGCAGATAATCAATTTTCTTTCATCTCATAAAATTGTTCATCCTTTCCATAGCATATTTAGGGACCATGCACCGGAACGGTGCATAGGCCCTATTGGAATTGCTCCATTCATTATTCTTCTTCGGAATGAATCATGATTTTGAAGGTCTAAACATGCCCGAAAACTCACGAAACTTTGTACACACCCCAGAAGTGGCGATAATTTACATTTGTTATAATTTTCGGAAGTGGGCATGGCAAAATGACTCTACAGCGCCACCTATGCACTTTTGATGGACTGGCCCCCAAGCTACGATTAACGCACACGTACGAAAATTGGCACACACGTCAAACATGCCAATACCTACAAAAAAGTATTTTGGAGCGAAATCTCAAACCCAACAAGAAGTCGGATATTTTTAACTTCCTCTGCTGAAAAAGTGTCGTTTTTGACATTTCCAGACGTTGTACTTTAACGAACTCCTCCTAGGGAATTTATCAGATCACCACCAAAATTAGGTATTGTCATTTAAAGACATTGGCGATGTTAAATTGTGAAGATCTAGAGTTTTCGTCGAAGGGTGTGTCCGTGGCGGCCTCACAAACTTTGATGCTTTGCCACGAAACAGGAAGTTGTTATAACTCAGCCATACATTGTCTGATCTGCTTCACAATATATATGTTTGATAACAGTCCTGACCTGAACACATTTACATGCCAATATCCAGATACAGTTATAGCGCCAACTGCTGGCAACAGGACGTGACATGTTTTACAAGTGTAACAAAGTCCTCCTTCAAATTTTATCAGATCAAAACCAAATCATTTCAGTGTAGTCCAAAGGCCTTTGTGATGCTAAATTGTGAATATATAGAGTTTTTTGCTGAAGGGCGTGTCCTTGGCAGACTGACAAAGTTCAGTGCTTCACCATAGAGGAGGAAGTTCTTATAACTCAGCCACACAATGTCTGAACTGCCTGAAAATTCACAGGTTTGATGAGATTCCTCTCCTGAAGACATCTACATGCCAATATTAAGGCACAGTCATAGCGCCACCTGCTGACAGAAGGAAGTTTGGCATAAATCTGTGATTTTCTCAGGTATTTTAATATATATCGGCTTAAATTATTATTGTCCGCTGTTCTCTGTCATCCTAAGGCCACCGGGCGGCGGTGAGCCCGGGTGCGAGGTCCCTTTCATTGCTGCTTGCAGCTTTAATTACACTTGGTTTGCAAGTAAACCTGACTTTGAAAGACTCATCATTTGGAGAAACATCTACTGTCTTACTACAGAAAACAGATGGGCCCCAGTGGTGATCTGGACTATTGAAAAAGTCTTAATGTTTTCTTTAACGAAATGAACTTTTGAAAAATGAAAAATTGTAGTTATGCCCGCATTTCTATTCTGTGCAGTCACTGTAATAAAATTGCAGAGAGAGAGAGAGAAACTGCCAGTTGGTACTAAGCATTCTAATGCAGTGTCACATCTCACCATTCTGCCAGCAAGCTGTGAGGCCTTATGGTTCTTTTAGAGAGATGCATGCCGGTACTGTGGATGTGTCTGGTCAGGCTTGGCTGCACAGACGATGGAGGCAGTTGAGCTTAATTTCCTTCCTCCTCCTCGAGTGACTCTCACTGAGACGTCTCCCTGTAAGTGTCTGTCAACTTTACCTGCCCTAAATATATTTAGAGAGGGCTTTTTAATATTGCAGAGCATTTCTCCATGATGTTTCAAATGCATTATTCAATGGCTGCTAAATTTAAATGTAACCAAATATATTTTAGCAACACGACTGACAGTTAAATAGGCCTGAAAAGCTTTAATGTAAACAGCTTAATCATTCCTACAGACCTCATTCTGAATAAAATTTCAATCAGATTATTGTGATCATTATTATTCATTACAGATTATTATTATATTTTTTATTTTTATTTTTTTCATTCATTCATTCATTTTCTTTTCGGCTTAATCCCTTTATTAATCTGGGGTCGCCACAGCGGAATGAACCATCAACTTATCCAGCATATGTTTTACGCAGCGGATGCCCTTCCAGCTGCAACCCATCATTAGGAAACATCCATACACACTCATTCACACACATACACTACGGACAATTTAGCCTACCCAATTCACTTATACTGCATGTCTTTGGACTTGTGGGGGAAACCGGAGCACCCGGAGGAAACCCACGCCAAAACGGGGAGAACATGCAAACTCCACACAGAAACGCCAACTGACCCAGCCGAGGCTCGAACCAGCGACCTTTTTGCTGTGAGGCGAACGTGCTACCCACTGCGCCACTGTGCAGCCCTTTTTATTTTTTTTATTTTTTTTTGGAAACAAGGATAAATTCCATTAGGAATAAAAACGAAAATATTTGTAAAGATTTTTTTACATTAAATTGGTCAAAAGTAATAGTAGGTATATTTATAATGTAAAAGAGTTTATGTCAAATAAATAAAACAATTCAAAAAATCTTTTAAACTGAAAATGTATCATTGTTTCCACTAAACATTGATTAATAAGAATCATTGTTAATGACCAATAAGTACAGTTTAAAGACATAATGTGGAGCCATAAACCTTTTAAGATGCTTTTTAATGTAAACATTAAGCCTACATTTGTAAAGTTTTTCTTTTTTTCGATTATTTATTTATTTATTTATTTATTTATTTATTTATTTATTTATTTATTTATTATTAATGTATTTGCACTGGGTATACAGGGGGACTGATTGGTCAGTATACCATTGCCAATGATAATACACTTAGTTATCTATGTAAGTATCTGCAATCCCAAGAGCTTAGCTTCACCTCACCCATAGGGTCAGCAAGTGCATCTCTTTTCTTCTTGCTTTCTTTTTTCTGTCTGTTTTCCCCAGATTTTGTCCACACATGCTTTAAAGCATGAGATCTCTCAGGTGAAACTTACTGCCACATAATTTAATCAAAAGAGTACACTCTAACATTAAAGCAGAGCAACACTTGAATCATTTTCAAGAAAACCCCAAAGTGAGGAGAGCATAGGCACAAACACTTATTTATTATGATTATGAAATGTAAATTTGGTGCTTTAATCCCATCATGTTCCCCAGTTCAGTATACATAAATATAAATATAATAAGACAAACAGAAGGGGGTTTTGATTAAATTTAGCCTATTCATGCCAGAAACGGCAAGAAGGCATTGCATTGCTTGGATCTCTAAGCCCAAATGGCAAGGAGCCAGTCTCGTTCACGTGTCACAGCAGTGCTCAAGCTTTTGTGTCGCTTTTAACTATATGCCTCCATGGCTTCATTGTCCGGCGTGATTATTTCAGTTCCCTCTGTAGGCTTTGCCTTTTTACCATTGAATACTGCACGATGAAACCAAATCAAAAATGTATTCTCTCTTTCCATATCCATTTTTAGATTGTTTAATTGATGTCACATGCAATTTTTGGACCTCAAATTGTGAACGCTATGAATAATTTTTTATTATCATTAATAATAATACTAATAATAATACTAACAACAACAACAACAATAATAATAATAATAATAATAATAATAATAATAATAATAATAATAATAGCTTAATAATAATAGCTGAATAATAACTAATAACCTTTTTAGTTTAATAATTAGCTACAAGATGAGCCTTCTCCCTGGTAAATGAAATACATTTAGGGTCCAATTTTAAGGTTCTGAAAAAGTCAAAGGAAGTAAACAGAAATTAGCCATTAATCCTGAGTGAATACAGATGTATTGCCCTTATTCTGCCCTGTTTTTTACCTTTCATGAATCTTCATAAAAGCAAGAATTTTCACATTAATACAATGACATTGACAATGAAATTTTTTTTTTCATTGACATTGTGGTAATTTTTCTCACATGGATAAAACCTATAATACTGTCCTGATTTACCTAATCTAACCTATTTAACACTTTACTTATGATATGTAAATAAATCCTGATTTACTCATCCTTGTTTTGTTCTAAGCCTAACTAATCTAATCCTTCAATGATCAGTTTAGTTCATGGATGAATCATTCAGACTTGTTTTGTCAATCACACTCATTAGTTCAACGGAAAGTGATATGGGTCTTAAATACTGTTTATTTACGGTGAAAGTTTGGCCCACAACACTGAATCTGTTTGTGATAAACAAACACAACCACAAAGAATACATAAATAAGTTTCCTTGGCAAATCTGTCAATAACCGTCTGTCAGCTTCATATTGTGGAAGTAATATTTACATAATAGAAATATAATATTTATACCAATCATACATTATTATTATTATTGTCTAATTGTTCCATCTGCGTGACTGTTTAAGGAGGTTTGGAAGCAAATATGTTATAATGTTAACCAGCAGTCAGTGCAAAACATAATGAAATACCTTAAAACCCCTAAAAGTATCAATATACTTCCTGTATTGATAACTGACTCTCATTTTCATTGTTATTTATCAGTTATATTTATTTATTTCAGTGTCATTTTTTCTGAGTTATTTATTTGGCCGCCATAACATGAATTGTCTGAATGGGTCATTAAATGCTTTGGAGTGCTTTCCTTTCTGAAGCTTGTATTACTAAAGACATTCAGAAAACATGCATTGAAAGAGCAGGATTTCATTAAGTAATCAATCACAGCAGCACAGTAACACTTTAAGTTTAATTCATATCAGGGATTGTGTTTTTTACATAAAGGAAGCTGTCCGAATTAAAGAGGTATAAACAAAATGTAGTAAAAGGTAGTGATATTGTGCTATAAATTTGAACAATATCTAAATAATTTATACAGCACTTTTCAACAAATTACCTGTATGGTTATTATTTTAATCTGGCTTTCTTGAAATCATAATCCAGGATTGACTAGTTCTCTTAATCCAACATAGAAGTCATCACTCCTGTCTGGATAGCCTAGACATGACCTAGACTGTTGTGGGTCCTGTCTCATCTAGGTCTTATTTCTGTCTGTGTTAAGCAGCAAGGCAGTGTAAGAGTGTAAGAATACATCAATTACATATGCACAAGCTATTTTGATCAGCACAGCATCATTTCTGGAAAAAAATAAAGCAACAAGAATGGTCATATAAAAAACACAAATCTTTCAAAATGTTATTTTTCATTTATTGTGGTTATTGTCAGTATATCCTTTGGCAATCATTCTGTGTCTAATATCTCTTGATTTTTCTAACAGGGATTAGTGATCCCTGCTGAGAAAGACCTTAGTAAGCTGCATGATCACAAGCGAGACACTTTTACCAGATTTAAAGTGGAAAATCTGTCTGTTAGTCTAATCATAACAACTTTACTAAATGTTATCTTTGATGCCCTTAATATTCTGTTTTCCACAACATACATTGTTTACATCTTTATGTTCTATTTGGGGTCGGAAACACAAAGGATATCCTTAATCTTGAAATATGCAGTTGATTAATTATGTCTTTTCTGTATGACAGATGATTTTAGATAATGTTTTTTTATTTGAAAAAAAAACAAAAAACATCAAATGTCTTGTATAAATTCATTCATTCATTTTCTTTTCGGCTTAGTCCCTTTATTAATCTGGGGTCGCCACAGCGGAATGAACCGCCAACTTATCCAGCATATGTTTTACGCAGCGGATGCCCTTCCAGCTGCAACCCATCACTGGGAAACATCCATTCAAACTCATTTACACACATACACTATGGACAATTTAGCCTACCCAATTCACCTATACTGCATGTCTTTGGACTTGTGGGGGAAACCGGAGCACCCGGAGGAAACCCACGCGAACACGGGGAGAACATGCAAACTCCACACAGAAACGCCAACTGACCCAGCCAAGGCTCGAACCAGCGACCTTCTTGCTGTGAGGCGAACGTGCTACCCACTGCGCCACCGTGCAGCCCCCTGTATAAATTATTTAACATTAATTTGAATTATACAATTCACTTTCGTGACGCGTGTCTACTGTCTATTTTGTGCAAAAAGATTAAAGCTTCAGAAATATCTGTTTGAAGTATAAAAAAATCAATGACCAATTTGAATTTAAAAGCAAAATAAAAGGTTAATCTCAAATACCGCATTGGCTCTTAAGCCCTAAAAGAAAAGAAAAAAAACATACTGAACAGTCAATAGAAACAGAACTAAGGTTAAAAGACCTACACTCGAATAGTTTATGGAATGTGATATGGTTGCAAAGTTTTGTAATTAAAATTGCTATTTAAAATAAAACTTTTGAAAGGTTGTTAACTGAATTAAACTCAAAAATTATTACTGAGTAAAACAATCTAAAAAAATTCTCACATAATTAGTCCTTTCCTGTTTGTTTTTTTTCTTACAATACTTTAATTTGATCTGAATGATCTGAATCTGAAGAACAAAGGCATTTAGGTCAAGTTAATGGGAAAAGATGATTAATAGATCTTTCTTTGTATGCAAACATACACTATAGGAAATTATTTACTATGCTATAATCTGGCCACACATGAATTCATATTGTGATTTGACTATTCCTTACTTTGTGTGCCATATATTTTGGTGCCACAAATGGGGAAATTATCTTTAACATAATGATGATGAAAGAAGACAGCTTGTTGTTATGCTATCTCATGATAATATATTTTTAATTACCAAAGTGTTAGTCTCTTACAATGTCAATTCTTTATAGTTCATCTATCATATCTCATGCTTTAAGGACAGTTTTACCAAATGTATTGCTCATAGAATCAGGACATCAGAATCTACCACATGTGCTTGAAGCTAATGCAATCCTCCCATTATACTGAGTGGCAGTTGCTCTTCCAGCCTCACTCACACCCAGACAGTATGATGCCACATCTACGCAACACCTGATGTCTCCACTCTGTGCTCTGTGTATTTGCAAAGCCTTTTGTGTGATTCTGCCATCTTGGCTCTATAGGGGGTGGCCTGCAGTACTGGCTTAGAGCCAACATGGTGGCAGATGGACTGTCTGCTCCTGGCCTCAGGGTCCTAGAGCCTCTTACATTTAACACAGACAAGGGCCAAGAACCCATGTTAAACAACTCCCAGTTTACAGTATGTACATGTAGTTTCCATGGAAAACAAGAGGTCAGCAGTAGTAAAGAAAACAAAAAGATTTCTCTACATATATAAATATTTGTATGCCAGCTGCTCATATAGTATTTTGCATTGCTTTATACTGTAGTAATCTAATCATGTTTGCTTTGCTTTGGCTTTGCCATTAAGCCTTATAATCTGTGAGCAAGACCCTCTGATTTATCATCAAAAGACAATATAGACAATATACATACTGTATACTCTACATTATACACATTATGTAAGGGTATAATTCAAATACTAGTGACATTTTTGAAATAGCAATGGCTTTTGCTGTTCAGACGTCAGCTGCAGATGCATGGCGAATGAAAGTAGTTCCTCACACAAAAGGGTTTTTGAGACTCTTCATGTTTGATGTAATTTTGTACATTTAATATACATTTAATATATTTTATATATATTATAGATGGGATGGTTCATGAAAATAAATAGTTTTATTTTTACAGTTTTTATTTTATTTATATAGTTCGGTTGTCTTGTTTCTGCATGTGTATTGTTTTATGCCATTTGACAAGGAAGCTCTTCTATGTTGAAAGCCTTTCTGTGTTCTGCAAATTATCTGAGATTAATGAACTCTGGATGCTTGCAGACAGTCAGTGTAGCCAATATTTGCAAGAGATTTTGTTTACATTCTAAATAATTGTAACATTTACATTGTTTAAACTTTGTGATTATTTTATTGAAATATGTTTCAGATTGACCACATTTGCTGACTGTAACTACATTGCTGTAGCCTTTTTTGTGTTGATCAAAACATTGCCACAATGGACACTTTTCACAAGACTGTTATGATGCGTTTAACGGTCATCAGCATCTTAAATCCTTGAAAGTGTTTAATATTTAGATTAAAAAAAAAGATTTATATGTATTCACGTATGTACTATATCATCTTTGCATCAAATTTTTGCAAAAAACAAATTATCGCTTGTGGGAAACATTTGAAATGCAGTGTGTATGGACAGCACAGTAAATTTGATGTTGTTCTCTCTAGGGATGCTCATTTCGGTTGATTTTGACAACCGACAACCGCCGCTCGTTAACTGAATATTAACCGTTAACTGGTCAGATTAATATTAAAATATTATTTAATTAAAAAAATAATTGACGTGTCTGTTTTGTGTGACATTAAATATTGCATTTTAAAATACTGATTTATTTTAACATGCGAACAGCAGAATACAGGGCATAACAACAGAGCATCATCACGCAGATGCAGTATTTCCAACAGCATAGAAAAAAAGAATAAACTAAATAAAAAAGAATAAAATAAATAGGCCTGCCCTAGATATTTTTCACTTAAATGAAAAATTTAAACGAAAACACTGACTGAATCCTTTTCAAGAACCGGCATAGGCTGTTTTTTCTAATCATGTTTTTTTTCTTCCGTCAAATAAAAAAATCAGACTACCTCAAATCGATCGCTCCACGGAAAATATGCATTAAAAACTGTCTGCTAACCTTCACAGTTTACCAAACTCAGATAATCTGCAGCACATAGAGCCTCCTAGATACAGCAGTGCTGTATATTTCAGTGTACAATGTAAACAATAAATCTCAATCTAAATTTATTGGTGACTGTATATAGTCCAGCTGGGCACCACACAGACTTTACAAAGGAATTTACCAATTTCTTATCCATAATCATACCTTAGACCTAATATTATCACATGGTACCACTATTTAATGTCTTGTATATTGTGCAATGATAAGTCTACAAAACCAGCTCCAATTTATAAATATGGTAGAACATGCAGTCAACAGCAAATCACACGATACATTTGAGAGTCAGTTTGAGTCCGTTCTCGCAAGAGAGTCACTTTTCTGTTAAAGATAAAGAGATATCATTATCAGAATGAATTCTAAAGAATTTAAACACATTCACAAGGCAGAAATGAACACTGCTGATGCCACAAAATTTTGAGAAGGCAACTTAAAGAAATTATTATTATATCAATGCAAACTTCAAAACATTCATCAAATCATGCACTTAGCTTAGAAAAGCTTTAATGTCTGCCAGATCTGCAGATCTTAAAAATAAAATATCAGCAAACGTATCTCATCACAGCAGTAATGACTTTATGAATTTCTTTACTTGCAAGATTGATGATATCAGAGATAAAATAAGCACAATGAATCTGTCTCCTACACTGTTGTCCCAATTAGAGCACTATAGAATGTTAATCGATTAATTTCAGAGTAGAGACTTTTCAGAGCAGTAGGAGAACTATCTAAACTAGTAAATTCCTCCAAATCAACATCATCTCTGTTAGTTCTTATACCAACCAAATTATTAAAACAATTGTTCTCAGAAGTTGCAGAACCTTAACATATTGAATCCATCCCTAGTTTTAAGACATGTGCCTAAAACCTTTAAAGTCACGACAAAATCAAAATTTACTCTTCTAATTTTATATTTATATAGTAGTTCTTGTTATAAACGATGTATTAGTGCACTACATTATTTTGTAAAAATGTATTTGCCCTCGTAAACTAATCAAATACCATAACCATCCCTCCCCCTCGAAATGACATTCTTCACTTCCTGGTCACATGGAACACAGTGGGTGTCTCGATTCTTCTCTGAATTCGTCCATTCAGCAGTTATTCCATTATTAGCCACTATACAGTAATCCATGATATACATTATACATCATTAGCACAGTACCAGCAAAACATCATGCATAAACCAGTAGTTCATTGGATATGATTTGCAGAACTTTTTCGGAGTCCTAGTTTGGCATCATTTGACCTATAATGAGAGAGAAACATCCCGAAAGCTGCTTCAGGGAAAGATTAGTTTTTTTCCAGAGCGTTCTGTCATCTTCTGTTTGTAGCATTGGAAAGTATATTTGTGGAAACAGCCAAAAAACAGCCATCTGTGCAAATCCCTTCCTTATGGGAAAAGACAACGACATTTTATTTATTTATTTTTATGTGATGCATAAATATATCTTCATAACCCTATTTATTTTATGCTCACTTGTTTATCTTTTTGTCACATTTGGATTCTATACAGAATATATGACCTTTCATAACATTGATTCTCTATGTAGTTATATAGTATTACATTATCGCAGCTTATCAGAAGACCAGGTTTCTGGGAATATGTTTATCAATCCTATATGTTTAATGTACATTTCATATTCAAGTGTTGTCTAATATTTATCTCTCTTTAACAAAATGTTTATTTATATTAATTTACACTCATTATTTTGAAACTCTACTGTAAGTCTTACACAGAATTTAAAATTCTCATCTTCACATTAATTATTGTAGGTCACCCTTTCTTCTTTAGGGTATGCATATTAGTCATGAATATTCCACCTTGTTTAGTGAGGGCATGTTTATTAGTTCCTGAGAGACATGTAAGACCCCTGCAGTATGTTTGCTCAGTAATAATCAGACAGTGATTTGTTGGAAGATGATTTGATATTTTGTGTGGCAGTCAAGGCGTGAGATTACCACAATCCCCTTATTGCATCTCCTGCTGTGCATTTTGTACTGAAAATTGTGGTTAAAAATACATGTCTCCTATTTTTCTACATATAGTAATATTATGACTTTATTATTTTCCTTTTTAAAGCTGGCAAAGCATTTCACAGCATTCTAGATGAAATCTACACATATATACATTTCTGTCAGAGTCCTGACCTCCTGTCTGTCCTGTCAATGGTTAATGTTTCCTTGTTTGTCCTATTTTACCGCTTTTAGAGCGGTTAAGACTATTTAAGTCTTTTATGTCTCCAGAATGTGTCTGTAAAGTTTCAGCTCAAAATACCCATTAGTTTAGTAATTATACCTTTCAGAATATGGGAAATTTACATTGGGAAGATTAAAATTAATTAGTAGAAATGCAAAAAAGTGCACATCATAGAAGGGAAAATGAAATAAAAAGAAGAAAAGAACATGTGCATTATATTTCGGGAAAAGGATTATATATATATATATATATATATAGGGCTGCACGGTGGCGCAGTGGGTAGCACGTTTGCCTCACAGCAAGAAGGTCGCTGGTTCGAGCCTTGGCTGGGTCAGTTGGCGTTTCTGTGTGGAGTTTGCATGTTCTCCCCGTGTTCGCGTGGGTTTCCTCCGGGTGCCCTGGTTTCCCTCACAAGTCCAAAGACATGTGATATAGGTGAATTGGGTAGGCTAAATTGTCCGTAGTGAATGAGTGTGTGTATGGATGTTCCCAGTGATGGGTTGCAGCTGGAAGGGCATCCGCTGCATA
>CAIGQV010015891.1:186777-205449 GCA_903798115.1 Danio jaintianensis
ACACACACACACACACACACACACACACACACACACACACACACACATACATACTACTTCAACTTTCTCCATTAAGATATTATGTTGTGGATGTGACCCTTTAGAAATATCCCAATCAGAGTTCTCTGTAGGGGTCTCTATGTAAACCTCAATGCTTCATTCTTTATGCTCAGGGGACAGCAAGACCTCACTTCAAGGGTTCAGGCCCCACGCTGTGCGTTACTTACTCAGCTCAGGGGAAGAATGATAATGTCCTCCACCAGATAAGTTCCATGACAATCCCTTTAACGTCTTTTCAAAATGCCATAGCTGATTGGTCTTTCTATAAATGACCTTTCTATAAAAGATCTTAGAAGCTGAACAGAGATCAGTAGTTGTATATAGTCTGTGATGATGAAGGCAGGAGAAGCTGATATGGGAACAGTTATTAAAACCACACACAGCTGGGCCTCAAGCAATTCACCTATGCCTCTTTTTGTTTGGTCTTGAGTGGAATTCATCATGTCCAGCTACTTGATAGTTTAAGAACATAAAGGCAGAGTAATTACACAAAGAACATTGTTAAAGTAGCCTATAAGAAGTAGCTAACAGCCATATTATTGAGAGCACTAATAAAAATATAAATACAAAATACATCAGAATCTTTTGAACCATTTCTTTTATTGTGATCCATTCATTTATTCATTCATTTTCTTTTCGGCTTAGTCCCTTTATTAATCTGGGGTCGCCACAGCGGAATGAACCGCCAACTTATCCAGCATATGTTTTACGCAGCGGATGCCCTTCCAGCTGCAACCCATCACTGGGAAACATCCATACACACACATACACTACGGACAATTTATCCTACCCAATTCACCTATACCACATGTTTTTGGACTTGTGGGGGAAACCGGAGCACCCGGAAGAAACCCACGCGAACACGGGGAGAACATGCAAACTCCACACAGAAACGCCAACTGACCCAGCCGAGGATCGAACCAGCGACCTTCTTGCTGTGAGGCGAACGTGCTACCCACTGCGCCACCGTGACGCCCTATTGTGATCCAAATTTCTATAATTCTAGATATTTGTGCTGTTTTATCACTAAAACTGCCTCACTGAAGGATAATGTCATTGCTTACCTGGCTTTGATCAAAAGATATGACAAAAATATATGGAAAGTGAACAAAGAGGATACACTTGAAATGATTATTGATAATGACAAACATTCCCAAATGTTGCCTAAATTTGAGAACATGAAAAATTCTACCTGTAGGCCTACAACAGAATACTAATCTTTCCGAAGGGGGGCGTCCGTGAGAGAGTCAATAACAAAGCTAGTAACAAATGTGCAAATAATGCTGACACGATCAAGCGACAAGCACCTCCTCTTATTTGTTTTCGGTCGGTGAATTGATTTGTTAGTGTTGTTATAGGGTCAGGATGCTTCTGAAAATAAATTTCCTCAGGAAAACTTTATCTATTCAAACACCAACTTGTTTCATCGTCACCTTTGACCGCTCAACGCTTGTTATATTCGCTGGTCTTTATCCTGCTGCCCCGTGAAATCCAGAGAGTGCTGAAGCCCTCAGATGCCGTTGTTCTCGCACGGATTACAGAAAGGCAGATGGACAGCAGGTCGTGGCCTGCGCAAATCCCCCTCCCCCGTGCTTTTGTCGGGAATAAGAATGATCAAAGCACTCCCTCTATGCGCTTCTCCTTCTTCATGCACGTTCTTATCGCAACAATATCTTACATTAATCAAAATAATAGAAATAGCCTAGCATATGACAGCTAATGTGACACCTAATATGAAATGCGCTATTTAAAAAAATGAATGTGCTAAAAATAAGGCGAATCTTTATAATTACGGACAGCATCTTGGCCAAGAAATCATTTAGTTTATCAATTAGTTTATTATGTTTGCTACTTTAAATATTTATATTTGGAATTAATTGTATTGAATGAGTTTTTGATTTGTGATAGCCTATCATTTGACAACAGATGCTGTGAACATACACCTGCTACACCTATTTTTTCATTCATTCATTTTCTTTTCGGCTTAGTCACTGGGAAACATCCACACACACTCATTCACACACATACACTACGGACAATTTAGCCTACCCAATTTACCTATACCACATGTTTTTTGGACTTGTGGGGGAAACCGGAGCACCCGGAGGAAACCCACGCGAACACGGGGAGAACATGCAAACTCCACACAGAAACGCCAACTGACCCAGCCGAGGCTCGAACCAGCGACCTTCTTGCTGTGAGGCGAACGTGCTACCCACTGCGCCACCGTGACGCCTATACACCTATTTTTAATAGACTATTTATGTTTAGAAGTTAGAAACATTAATGGAAATTATTGTTACATATACAACATTCATTCCATTCCTTGCAATTCATTAGAGCTATAGCTATAGACGCTTTACCTGTTGTTGTGACGTAGAACACGGGGCGGGGCACGCTAGGACTTGACTGGATTCTGGTTGCCTGATGGAGATTACTGAGACGGCTGGAAAACAAATTCGCGCTTTTGCTTTTCTTTCTCTTAGTGGTACGTTTGGCTTTCTATTATACATTTTTAATAACCCTAAACTGGACCTATCACATATCGTTTACTCGGACGGGAATATAAAGTGGTCATACGGGACAATTGAATTTGTGTTCAGCCAGTGCACCGGCTTCAGGATTTGAACCCCAAGCTACACGCGCTTCTTTAGCTTCAAGCTTGCAAATGACTTGCACATTGGATTTAACTTCAGGAAAGTTTAACATCTTCTCGGAAGTACGTCGATGTTGTATCTCCCATATTGTGCGATGCGTTGAGTCGCGCGGGTGAATATTTCAAGATAGAAAACACCGTGGAGGTTTTGAATTCTTGTTCTATGCGGATTACAAGAATATGCTGACATTAATTTAGTAAACACCTTCATATTACGTATCTTAACTGCGCGGAATCAAATATACAACCTTTTTTGTTATAATGACCTGGAGCTGAGACTGGAAATAAAGGACTCTCGAACTAGCAGAAGAACATGAATTCAGTTACTGGTCTGTTTGTTTTAAGTGTGTTGCTGTGTTCAACGATCTCGTCCTGGAGCGCAACTGTCTACAGCCATGAAGGTGAGTTCGGTTCAGATTGTTCAGAAAATTATAGGCCAATAGCTCCTAGAATTTCATCTTTGTTTGAAATGTTTGAAACTCAAATGAGAAATTCTCAGGTAAAATAATGTTTTAAAAATCTAAACAACAAAAGCAATTAAAGCGTTGTTTGAAACTTTTGATTGTCAGCTTTTACATTTTCCGAAGCAACGACACGGAAATGTCCTCGAACGTAGTAGGTAGGAGGCTGGTGACAACCTGTGCGCTCACACTGTGAAGTTACATGGATAAAATAAACATCCCTGCGGTATACTTTTGTGACAGCCGTTTCAATTTTGTTTGTTGCTTATTTATGTATATATTTATTTAACTTAATTGTTTTTAGCGACTGTTGTCTTTTCTATTTACAATAGCCTACATTTCTGGGGCCAGTAGCGTAATTTTTCCAAGGGGCAGTCCTGTTAGCCCCAACCTTTTTTTCTTCTGGATTTGTTAATGTAAATGTTTACTTGCTTATTTACCTTTGTTCTTTTTTAATACTTTCTCGGTACAGTTTGCTCTTCGCGCAGATAGTGAGACCAGTGTATTTATATATGGGCCACCATGAAACAGCAGTTGACTGTTTGGTTCATATTGCAAACTAGATAATGATTTGCTCTTTCCAAAAACATGCTGGTGGTGAAAAAAGTGAAATACCACTGTGATAGTAGGTTAAAGGAAGATTTAATTGAAAACACCAAATCCCCCTCAAAGGAGGGACCGGATAGTTCGCCCAAAACGGAAAATCCTGTCATTTGTCAGACTCAACCTACACTTGTAACTAGTGGTGGAACGGTTCACAAAATCATTGGTTCGTTTCACAGTTCTGTGGTCATGGTTTTCGGTTTGATTTTGATATACATTGTAAAATAAAAGTCTCTATTGTAATACTTATAATTACATTTAGAAAGACCATACATCAACATAAAATGCATTAATCAACCATTTACTGTATTTTCTGTGAAAAGTTATTCTCCAGGTCATTTAATCCAAAAACTAGAAGATTTGAGGTAGCTCAATCTTTGACACATTGTGATAAATGAAATCTGTGAGCAAGAGGGGAAATGTTAATTTTAACTGGATTTTTATTTATTTGCAAAACTGATAGCTTTAAGCAAATAGTAGCTGAGGAAAAAATATTTATTGTCAAATATAAAAGAATACGCATAAAGCTGCATATCTTTCGCTAGGGCTATAGCTTTAGCACAGACTCATTTTTATTGGATTGCACTGTTGCCACTTATTTTCTCAGTTGGTTGCACCACTTAACTGATTATAATAATCATAATGATCTTCCATATTGATGAATCAATAAATGAGTTAAAAAAAAACATATTTGTTTTTGAACAATGCAACATTCTAATAAATTATGCATGTAGCACTCTTAATAAATGTCACAATTCTTAATTCCAATTTTAGTGCTAGGCGTATACTTTTGTCTTTTGTTGTTGATTAATGGTGATTAATAAATGCGTTAATTTAGGTTTACTGTCATTTAAACAAATTCTTTTATTCATTCATTTAAATAAATTTACTTTCACATTAGACTCATATTTAGCTCACTGTGTTTTAAAGATGAGTTTTCAATGTTATTGTATGCATTCAGCTTATATGTTGCAGCGCAAACTTGTTTAAGAAGCTGAGAGAAAAACACACATGAGCGAGGGTACAGATAAGTTTACGCCGGTGGGCTGTAACACAACGCTTAAAGTTTGGAGAATGTTTGACCTAAGTGAGTGGTTAAGGAGTAGACACATGAGAGAGCTGGATTGTATCAATACTGTGGGATACACATATTCTGGTCTGATACCAAAAAACTCTTGTCATATGTCAAATGATATAAAAAAAATAAAAATACACTGTTCGTGACCCAAACAATACACATGCATTTTGAGAAAGAGAACTGAATAGTTATTTTTTTTTATGTTAGCCATTCCACCCCTACTTAGCACAAATCTATTTTCTTTTTTCTGTTAAACACAAAATAAGTTATTTAAAAAAATGCTGCAAACATATAACCATCGACTTCCGTTGTATTTATTTTCCATATTAAATAAGTAAATGGTTAAAGGTTTCTAACATTTTTCTAAATAACTTATTTTGTCTTCAACAGTAAAATAAAACTCACAAATGTAAGGAACCACTTCAGGGTATGTAAATGGTGTGTAAATTTACTTCCCAAATAGCTTAACCTAACATTTGTATCTCTATTTATCTTTATTGTTGTGAGTCTTACTGTGTTATACTCAAGTTTGATCAAAATGATAACTGCGCATAGCGTAAGCAGAGCTGAAGCAGCAGGGTCTATTTTTTTCAGCACTGTCACTCAAATAAAGTGACAATGCATTTGATAATGACCAAAAACACATTCAATGACAGTAACAAGTCCACTAATATCCACTGATTTTTAAATGGACAATCAAATGAACTTAAATGATAATACAATACAACAAATATTTTTTGTTATATTTATGATTATATACATGTATTCAAAGCACGTTTTGCTTAAGATGCAGACTAATTATGTAAATATTATTATAACTATATTTGTATAAATATTAATATAACTAGCTATATACATCGTGCTGAGAATCAAGAACAAAATGGTATTACAGGCGAAAACATGGTATCACAGGCGATTGTCTTCTGAGTGCACCTGAAAAGACAATAATGAAAGACACACTTCTCTTAGAGCTTGAGAAGCATAGTTCTTTGTGCTCTACGTAATTTGCAATATAAAGACTTGCAGGTTAAGGAAACAGTATATGAGGAAGTTGCTGCAGTCCTTGGTGCAGATGAAAAGTTAAAGTAAAACGTTTTTATCTATATATAGATAGACGTTTCAGGATAAATTTAGCACTTACCTATAGGCCACATATCAACTTTGTACTAAAATGTTTACATGTTGAATCAACACACTATGACATCTTTAATGTGACGCAGATGTGTCACTGAATCAAGCACTGAGTGAGCAGATTCTTGTTGACTTAATGTCATTATTGTATAAGTAGACAGGTTTAACAAGGTGAATATTGTGCCTTGTTTTCAGAAATTGTACTTCCACCTACACATGATCAAGACTTTAACATTCTTCTCACAGCTCACTCCTACGGATTTATATGGGCTCCCCATGCATCAGCAAAAAACAGACATTTTGTGCTGCATTTCTAACAAAGGGGCAATATGTTTTCTTGTGTTAAATGTCAAATCTAATGTAAGCAGTCTCATAAGAGCAGTATTAATATTGTGTTATAACAGTTTGACTGTCTGAAGTTTGTAACAGGACACTATAGTGGAGCTTTTGTCTCATGGGTTTTGTCAAATTCTTGACCTTTTGCTTAGTTTCCCAATTGATAAACCATTTTCTTTGACACAAGGTGCATGATTTGTCTGATCCTGTTTTCTTGAACATATATTTTGCTGACGACGTTAATGTTTTGAAGCTGTCTGTGAAGGAAACCCTTGGGAATCAATTTATTTAATTTCATGATTTTTTTAAACCCTCAGTGTTGAATAGATTATCTCTTTTCAGTGGTATATTACACTAATTAATTAAAAACGACACAGCAGGTTTAATTTAGGTCCGTCAAAGCACTGGAAGGGAAAAATAACTGTGGCAGACAGCTTGAGTGAAATGGCAGAGGTCACAGATGCTTTGTTTGTGAATATGTTGTCTAGTTATTAGTTATCTGTTTAAGGATTCATTTGCTTATCTTTCTTGGCTTTCAGATACTCCTTCCCTTTATTTTGTCTCAGTGTATTTAATCTGAGATACAAAATTATGACTTTTTTGACTGTCAGACAGATCTCTCAACAAAATAGATTGACAATTTCACTCAAAAACAACATGCACGACTGGCCATTTCCATCCAAAATTACTAATTTACTGCAAAATTTGAATATCATATAATGTAATTGTGAATTAAGCACAGTTTCTCATGTGTTCTAGATAATATAAATATGAATTCCTTATAGTTTTATATGTTAACAATAAAATGTAATGTTTCAGCAAGCATTTTCCTCCAAAGTAATGAAGGACAGCCAACACACAATAACAAACTCTGTCATGTTATCTTGTTTGGAACTGATGTTTGGGAACCACACAACTCAGTGGTCACCAACCTTTTTTAGCCCAAGATCTCTAACCTCGGCCTTGCCAAAAAGATCTACCAATCAAAAAACATAAAAATAAAGCTACATTTTTCATTTGAATTTCAGCTTGAGACCTTTAATTTAACATTTTGAACTATGTTAAACACTAGTTTAACCTATTTTAAACTTTATAATTAATGCAACCAAGAAAATCTGTGAGGATGCAACTGGATGACATTTGGAGGAGTGAAAATTAGCAGTAATCAGATCATATGCAGTGAAAAAAGAAAAAGATGGGCAAAATTATTTTTAATGACACTTTGGCAGGTAGCCTACCACTAGGCATGCTACAATACAGACATGGTACATTGTACAGTTCTGGTGTGGTTTGGTATATGATATGTTTAGTAAAAAAGCACTGTCAAATAAAAATAAAAGAAAGAGAACTCTACAAGCAAAATACAATACAAAATGAATACAATATAGCAAAAATAATACTAAAATAAACAGTGCTTTTCAGGTTTTTCATGTACCTTATACAGGGCTTTGGACTAACTTGTTTATTGCATTGCATTTAACATAATGTCCTTCACTATCTCTGATTGGTTTAAACCACGACATGGGGCTAGTGTGTGTCTTCTGTTGAACCTGTCGCAGAGACTTTTATTTATTGAATTACTTATTGATTTATTGCCCTCTAAAGGCTGGTCACAATGGTGCAATCTCAGATCTTTTTTTAGTCTCACCATTGAGAAATTAGGTTGCACATGCGACCAAATTAATCGCACTCTATAGATCTGACCTAACAGTAGTTTTCAGTTACATAAACTGAAAAACATAAACAAATATAACACTGCATACTGTATATAATCTTCTCTGTATAAATTAAATAAAGGTTAACCATTAGGACAAGTGGACAAAGTTATTGCTCATAACTGAGTCTATGTCGAGTTCAGACTGCAAGAACCGAAGGTTTTGAGAAATCGGCAACAAATGCCTGAAATCACAGGCACATCGGTGCTCATTCATGTGAGTAACAATCACACAGTGTGAACTATCAAAGACGTGATCTGAGAGAATCGCAGATGAGTTGCCCATTCAAAATCGTGACGTGTTCTGATTAAAAAAATAACATTGGCGAATACCTACAGCCAACGAGAGAGCAGTATCCACTAGTATGAGTATCAGCAAGCCAGCGGGAACTTGGGGGAGAAGTTAAAATGGCTTCTTTTTGGTCTATTTGGACCCAAAAATGGAGAAAAAAAACAAGTGGAAATTTGGCAGGAGTACCCGTGTCTGTTTGACGTGTCATCTGAGCAATACCACAACCGGGTCGAAAAAGAAAAAAGTTGAAGAGAAATTGGTAATTCCTTTCAAAACCCAGGTGAGCTAAATAAGTAAATTTTCTACCCCACTAAAGGCTTCTTTCTCATGTGTAGTTAATTACAAAAGATATACTTTGTGACCTCAAGTTGTTTTCATGTCACTTCTCGCGTGTGTTTGGTTGTGAGACGTAGCTTTGTGAAAACATCTGTGACGTGACTACTTTGAAAATTGTGCAGTCTGAACTCAGCTGTACTGTTGAGAAGCAAGACTTAATTTGCGTGCTGTAACTTTCATTCACCTGTTTAGATGAGGCACTTTTCAGATCTCCTGTGTGTTGCACGAGTTCTGGTTCTGGGCCTCTGCACCATGTTTTATCACATGGACATACATACAAACATGCACAGAGCCAGTTTAGAGAGTAATTAAAGGAAATGCAAAATACAATGCTAAAATTTTAATGCAAATCTGAAAAACCGCAATATCCATATGCGTATTGAACAATATTACATTATTGCGGCATTTCTACCCTACTACATTAACATTTTGTAAATGAGCTGTAATGAAATTCTACTACTACTAATAATAACCATTAGGGCCTACAACAATAATACATATACTAAAACATTATATAATTCAGCAATTGTAAAATCAGTTTTGTACAAGTTTTTGTACATTTTTGTTTTTTTGAGAGGCGCCTTTTTAAAGGTGTTTTGTATTATCAGTGAAAGTTTTGTGCACTCCAGTTTTCGCAGTTTAATAAAAAAAAAAAAAGAGTTTTTTTTTTCTAGCTACACACAAGGTAGAAAGATTTGATGGCTGAACAATTCCTTGGGGAGTATTACTGCCCAAGTTTACTTTTATGCATTTGGCATACTTTTATTCAAAGCACCGCATTCAAGGTATGCATTACCATTTTATGTCAGTTTTTGCTTGACCTGATAAGTAAACACATGACTATGGCATTGCTAGAAAAATATACTGTTTGAGGTCCTGGACAGTTTGAATTAGAAACTTTTAATGGTCTGTGTTAGATGGCAGTCGACTATTTAACACTGTTGTGGCATTTACAATTAAAGTACACGAAAAACAGCAATGCGATTGCTACATAAAGAACTGTTGAATGCATGTTTAAAGGAACACTCCACTTAAAAAAAAAAAATTAGGTCATTTTACTCCCCGACTTGTTGAATTGTTGAACAATTCTTTGATGACTCTATTGAAGAAGTCTTCCAGCATGGTGACTTGACAAAGATTGCGAATGGTGTAGGGACAGCGTTTGAGCATTTGTGTTGCCCATTCATCGTTGCAAAGCGGCTAAAAAAGACTACAATAACAAATTTTATTTGTCAGCCATATTGCTTCTTCTTATATCTATCTATTCAAGTAGGGTTGTCACGATACTGGAATTCGGTACCAATCGATACAAAAATTTTTAAAAAGTCCATTTCCTGCTGACATTTGAGCGCTACTGAGCACGTTCTTAAACATTTGCTGTTTTGCTGTTGTGTTCACGTGCTCAACAGAAATGACTGTGATTTTGCCGTGAAGGTCATCAGTTCACTGAACTCACCGCTGTTTACTGAGTGTAACCACAGATACAGGGACACTGGAGCGTTTCAAAGTCACATCGATCAGTTGGTTTGTCTATAAGCTGACATACGAGCGATCCGCTGATGAATCGCGGCTTTAAAACGTGGGAAATGAATGTTTTAAAAATTTCAGTATCGATAGGTACCGAATTCCAGTATCGTGCAACCCTAAAACAATGTCAAAACACTGTCCTGGTGACATAATTCTCCAAAGCAAAGTTTTTGAAATTGTTCCGCAGTAATAACTGATTTGGGAAGACCAGTGCCTTGCAATACTGCAGCTACTGGGTGTTTACTTTGAGCTTCTGTTTGCCACACCTGGAGATGTGATGGCCTGTTTCTGTGGTGGAGTGTGGCATGTAAAGTACACACACTATGCTCCCTCTGGGGGAGGTGAGATGGTCCCTACTGTGGCAACCCTTGATAGAATAGCTGTGTAAAGGCTGCTGCAGCCACAATAAAACTCACACTGCAGGGTGGTAGGAAACAGCTCTCTGTGTCTCATTAAATGTTTCATGCGCTTATTTTAATGAGTGTCTATCTGTTTTTTTCAGCCCGGATCTGTGTGCTACAAACTTGTGCAGTATGTTCCCTTTTGTATGTCTGGTGTTAAAGTCTTGCAAAACTAAAACACTTTAAAAATGCTCACTCATGCTGCATTTTTATTTTGAGTAAAAATAGAGTAAAACAGTAATGTTGTGAAATACAATTACAGTCCTCCATGTCTCACAATAGAACACACTGCTCTTATTGGCCAGTGTGACTGACTCATGAATATGTGATGATAAGCCTGCATGATTGATGGAGGAGGTACTTTGGGTCAGTCTAAAGTTGCTGAGCTCTGCACTGATTGGAAAGTATTGATTTGAGTGAAAGATGGAACATGATGACACAGTTCAAGGAATATGTGTGTATTGATCTGTTCTTACATATTGTGTTAGTGAGTTTGGTGCCATCTTTGGCACATATACATACATACCCAGTTGAGGGCAAAATTATTAACCCTCCTGTAAAATGCTTATTCTTTTAAAAAATATTTCTGTAATATTTAATGGAGCAAGGAAATTTTCACAGTATTGTTTCTATAGATATCTAGGAAAATACTGTGTACTGTCATCATGACAAAGAAAAGTCATTAAAACTATTATGTTTAGAAATGTGTTGAAGAAAAAACAGCACTTGGGAAACGAATAAAAGAAATACAATTTAGCAGGAGTAATAATTTAACTATATAAATTGTATCTATGTAACTTTAACTATTTGTATGTATGTGTAACCCTAGTTTAAATAATTTCTGTATTTATTTATTTATTTACCCTGGGGGATATTCAAACTTCAAAAATACTGTAACGGAGGGACCTTGGTCCACTTAGATCACCTGCTAAACATCTTACCAACCACATAATACTATCCTCAATCACATTATGTTCTGGGATGTGTCACTGCAGGATCATTGCTACTTTTTCTCATTCTTCTTGTCTGGTGCAGAATGGTAGTTTTCTTGTGGGTTTCAGGTTCTGCTCAAAGCATGACTATGTCAGCAAGGAAACCCATTCAAACCCTTAATGACAGGATGCAGCCTTGTGAGAACAAAGGAAGACTGGAGTACTCTCTACACATATACAAAGACACACACACACGCACACGCACACATACACAGCAACTTGTGAAGGACCCTCTCTGTTTCAGTCAGAAAATGCCTGACCAATGGAAATCACTGATTGTGCTGGATGGAAAGGTGGAGGATGTAAAACCCATCCCTTGTTAGGTCCCTTCTCTCTTTCATCCCTTTCTTTATTGCTGGCCTGTAATTGGCCACTGGAGGTTGTAATTAAAACAGGATGGCTTGTGAAATACTGAGGAAGGTTAAGTCAAATAGAGGTTTTCCCCAACTGGTCTTGTTGCGGGTTGCCTGTTTTTGCTGATCTAGGATCAGCCCCTCCAGTGCTGAGATCTGATTTGAGTGCAAAGAAAACCACCAAAGACTCGCTTGTCGTGTGGAGAAGTGGATGTTGGGAAGTCCAGATGCTGTCTGAGCTTCTGTGTGGTGAATGCAATCTAGGACGTATATGGGAAAAAAGATGTGAAATCCTTCGAATGGCTGTGCAACAAATGCCACCCCCAACCCCCCCACCCCCCACCCCCCTCTTACATCAAGCTAAAAGGCTGAAGCATCTCTTTTAAGCAAGCGGGAATAAATCTCAGACAAAGAAATTATTTTGATGCATGTCTCTCTGGAGAGATGCTTTCACAAATTGAAATGATTTGGAATTAAGCCAAGCAGGGCTGGGAAAGAGTATTATAGGACTGTGTATGTGTTTTCTTCCTCTCACTTGTGTGTGTGTGTGTGTGTGTGTGTGTGTGTGTATGGTAATTCAAGTGTTGTGTTTTTGTAACGTAAAAGGGGTTCTGAGTCGGGAATGATCTATTGAAAGGGGATGAAACTCTAAAAGAGCACACAGCCTTTGATCTCATACTCTGACGTTACTGAGGAAAAAAATATTAACCAGACTGAAAGCTTTTTGATATGATGAGAGAGACTGGAGAAACAGAGCTCAGAGGATTGTATTAGAGGTGTCTGTTTAGTGAGTCAGCACCCTGAAATCATCCATTCTTTTATGTGAATCCCACAAAACCTTTGCAAAACAAAAAAAAAATTCTGTTTAAATGTATTTTTCTTGTAGTGTTTTGTTTTTACTCATTGTCTATTTATCAAAGGATGATGTAACTTACCATTTAAACACCATTGTACAATGCATAGCTTGAGAAACTACCTAGGTTGTGTTTCCAGAACTTTGTCGCATAGATGTCATTCATACCACCCTGGTTAGAATTGTTGTTATGTTGTGCAGGTGGTGGAGGGATTGTGCCTATTAAAAGCTTTAAGATCAAAATAATCATAATCCAGTTAGCTCTGCTTTGCTATTTTCTTTTTTACATTATTGTTTTATTATACAGGTTCATCTTTTCCATAGTGGTATACAACATGTATACCTGTGCACTCCTGCTTTAATTCTATTAACAAGTGCAAGATTTAGAAATATAAATAAAATATTTAAAAAAAAGAAATAGATTTCACAGCATGTGAGCTTGCATACTTTGCTCATGCACATGATTCATTTAAGTCCACATGTCATAGTAAGAAACTATGCTTCTAGCAACAGGTTGAGAGCTGTAGTTTCAACCTATAATGTTGTGATAAATGTTCTTGGAGCCATTGTTTTAGGAAAGACAGAATTGCTGAACTATGTTGGTAACAACCGAACTTGTCACAATTGGTAATGAATGGAAGGGAAGGGGAATTAAAGCAACACACCACAAAGCAAAGTAATTTGTGTCTTTGATTCTGCATTAATGCTTTATTGGTGTCATAGATCACTAAACAATGAATTGTTTACCTGGGAGCTCTTACTGATTAATTGAAAAATGTAGCTAGTCTCAAAGGTTGAAGATTCTGTAATTTGTGGTTTAAAATGCAAGAAAAACATGTGTGTCAGGTTTGCTTTGTCAATAGACGTGAATGAAAATATTAGAACTACAACTAACCACTACTTTCTGTCTGTCATATTCTACAGAAATGCAGGCATTTGTTTGATTATTTAATTTAGTTAAACAGAATTTAAAAGCAAAAAAACCCAGTTGCCCACTAATGTTCAATAATTGAAATTCTTTCTGCAATTTCACATTTGCCTGATGTTATTAAAGTGAGTAAATGTGCCAGGTTTAGACAATGTAAAGCTCAAGACTGGGAGTGAAGTAGCCTACAAACCTCTCTGAAGATGCTTGTGAAGATGCACATGAACAAAAACTAGGTGTAAAGTACAGCAAAACTAAAGACTTACAGCAACAGAAAGTGATGAGGTGACCTTTTTCCTGTTATGACATTGTCAAACATAGTTTTGATTATTTAAGTCAAAATTATTAGCCCTCCTGGTAAATTGTAAATCTTTTAAAATATTTTCCCATGTGCTGTTTAATAGAGAGAATACTTTTTCAACATTTCTAATTTCTAGTAACTAATTTATTTAGTCTTTGCCATGATGACAGTACATAATATTGAGTTGTTTGGAATGCCTTGTGTTTGTTTTACATGTTCAGTTTCAAGATTGTGGCAGTGGACAAATGCGGCTTTGTTTTACATTATGCTCTCTCATTATTATTGATGTCCAGAGGTACCAGGCAACCATGCCTGACAACAGTCAGCTGAGATTTGTTCTGTGCTTGTTTGTTTGTGTTATAAATATAGCTCTGCTTGTTTTTTTATTTGTTTACATACACTTTATGTTTGAGAAGGAGAAAAGGAGCAACAAGTTAGTCTAAAATGTTTAAAGAACATTTAAATAGGAGAATACATTGATAGGTCTTAATTGATAGGTCTTAATTGTGAATCATGGAATGTAGTTATATATTAGTGTGTTTTATCTAGCAGTGGTTTTTATATGTTGGTAAATTATAAACATTTTTTTGTATTTTATCATTCAAAATAAAATCATACATCATATTGTTGCTACATTCAACAAAAATATAAATGCAACACTTTGTTTTTGCTCCCATTTTTCATAAGCTGAACTAAAACTGTTTTCTATTTCTCTCAAATGCTGTTCACGCAATAGTCTAAATCTGTGTTAGTAAGCATATCTCCTTTGCTGAGATAATTGCTAATAAGTCAGCGTGATTGTTGTACAGGTGTGCCTAAGGGGCTGTTTACACCTTGTCACTTGTGTTTTTTTCTGATCGGATGGCTATCCGATTGTGAAAAACACAGAAAATGCCTGCTGAAACGCATTCGAGATGAGCAAAAATCTGAATCCACTGAAACCACTTAAGGAAGTGGTCTAGGACGTATTCTGGACAAAACTGGACAGGTCTAAATGCATCTAGTTTTTAAAACCACATAAACTTGTGAGAGCATGTTTATGGGCTATGAATTGAACATAAGAGTGCCAATTGCAACACTCAAAGTCATTAGGGATGTTTGTTTCAATATATTTTTTCATTTGAATTTTTTCATATTAAATTATAAAATTAGAATGTTAAATTGAAATGAAATTACAGAATTAACAACAGAGATTCATCACCCACCTGTAGCCATATATTTCTCTGAATGTAGATGGCGGGAAAAGAAAAAAATATACTGTTTCGTTTGTTTTGAAAGCCAGAGTGTTTTGTTTTGGGGAGAGTAGTTATGCACAAATGATTATAAACCCTTTACAATTTTGAATGATGTCTTACAAATAACTGTATGACTAAAATAGATGTTTCTTTTAGCTTAATGAAAGCAATGGTGGAGCCTGCCATGTGAGATTGTGATGAAGTGAATTAAAACCTCCTGTAGCCTACATATAAAATCATTCATATGCCGAATAATATGTATAGTTTTTGTTTCTGTAAAAATCTATATTATTTAAATAAAATGCATTGTATCTGATGCTGGTATGCTGATCACATCTAAATTTTTCAATTGGCCCAAATAAAATTCTACAAAGTGATTTTTTTTTTCTGTTGTAATATCAGCCTGTTAACATTGGCTCAATGAGAAATAATGTGTCGAGCAAATGAAGTATATTTGCACAATCAGTGTCTTTCCAGACACCAGTAAACGTCTGGTAAAAGGTTAATGTCACTATTTTTAATTTCATACCGATCCTTTTACAACATTGATGTTGTAATGTAATTTAAGCAAAATAAGTTAAATAGACTTAAGCAATCATTCATTTATTGAAGCATAAAACGAGATGAAAGACCAATCCGTGACGTCACCCATAGGTTTCTGAGAAGCACAAAAAATTAAGCCACAAGTGGGCGGGGCCAGCCGTCGCCATCTTGTCCACACATCACTCCAGGTTAACTAAAAATGGGCAAAGAGGTGAGGCGTGAGTGGAGCTAGAGATGCCTGCTGGCATTTTGCTTAGATGGGTTTTTCTTTGGTAGAAATGCTTAACATTTTATTCAATGGGATTTGTTTGTCTTCCAACACGTGCTTGGTTGTGTACTATAAAGTGTTTACTGTGTTTGGTCTTTTCCAAATGTTTTTCTACGGGAGGAAAATGCTAATTATTTTCAAATACATTGTGTAAATTGCCCTTGTACTATGGACAAAGCAATGTAATAGCCCTGAAGAGTTTATTCATCAAATCCTGCCATTATGACACACACAAGGACTGTGGCAATGACATTTGAAGGTGAAATACAGTACAAATTGACGTTAATTAAGCCTGATAGAAGAAGATTGAGAGAAAAAAGGAAAAGAGAGAGGTCAGATGTTGGTCTGTGGTTAATACGTTTATCTTAACTATGTTTGTGCCGTCGGATGTGTGAAATTATTTTGTCCAAGGACACTACCTGGGAACATCAGTGCACTGCTGATAAATGTCTTCCCTACTATTCTACTGTTGAATGGTGTGTGTGCGTGTGCGTGTGTGCGTGTGTGTGTGCGCGCTTGTGTGTGTGTGTGTGTGTGCGTGCGTGTGTGTGTGCGTGTGCGTGTATGTGCATGTGCATGTGCATGCGTATGTGTGTGTTACACTGAAAGAGCATCTATTCATGCCCCACAGTAACAGAGAGACATGCACTGATGCTAAGTCTTCTCCCTTCAAGGAGTCTAGCAGTTGGAGAACAAGAGTATCAAGAAAGATACATGGGACGGGAGGAAAGCAGTATCTAAACAAATTGCAGGCACCCCTTTATTTTGATAATCATTAATAATGTAAACAAATATTTTTGAACAGTGCATTTTAAAGGAACACTCCCATCTTTTTTTTTTTTTTTTGAAAAAGGCTAGATTTAAGCAGTTCACCTGAACCATTTTTTAATACATTCAGCCTCATTTCATTCAAAGAGTTTTGATAATTTTCCTATTTAAAGCTCAAGCCCTCTGTAGTTACATTGTGTAAAAAAATCGACAGAAAATGAAAAATTACTATTTACTAGGCCAATATTGCTTAGGACTATACTCTTATTCTGGTGTAATAGTCAAGAAACTGCTGCTGTTTTATGCCTGCACACAGTACCTGTGGTTTCAGAGGGTGCCTTGAAACCATGGAGACATGAAAGACAGACTTGCGCTCCTTCAGTCTTAGATAACACAACAGATTTTGTTATTATTTGATGTGTTTAACCAACTAACCAACCTTTTCAATTACAGTTAATAATAGTTCTTATAAACGATTCATTTTTAAAATAATGTAATAGGGATGCACCAAAATGAAAATTCTTGGCCGAAAACCGAAAAAGAGGAAACCAAGGCTGAAAACCAAAACACTGAAATAAATGATGCCAATTATTAGCACCATTCCAATTATGTCTGTGACTGTGTACTAACCTTACTAAAATCAAGGCATTGCAATTGCATAAATTAATATAATTTTTTTAAAGAATAAATCAATTACAAATAGGAATGTAACGATTCACCTCACTCACGATTCAATACGATTCACGATACTAATCTCATGATTCACGATTTTTTAACAAAATTATTTGAAACAAATTTAAGGTGAGGGGCTGCACGGTGGTGCAATGGGTAGCACGTTGGCCTCACAGCAAGAAGGTCGCTGGTTCGAGCCTCGGCTGGGTCAGTTGCCGTTTCTGTGTGGAGTTTGCATGTTCTCCCCGTGTTCGTGTGGGTTTCCTCCGGGTGCTCTGGTTTCCCCCCCAGTCCAAAGACATGTGGTATAGGTGAATTGGGTAGGCTAAATTGTCCTTAGTATATGTGTGTGAATGAGTGTGTATGGATGTTTTTCAGTGATGGGTTGCAGCTGGAAGGGCATCCGCTGCATAAAACATATACTGGATAAGTTGGCGGTGCATTCCGCTCTGGCAACCCCAGATTAATTAAGGAACTAAGCCGAAAAGAAAATGAATGAAATCTAAGGTGAAGAACCCTTTCATTTTTTTCTTAAATGCTGCACATTTTTTGCAAAATAATATATTTTCTGCCATAACCAAATTGCTATTTAAAAAAAAAAAAAAAGAACAATACAAACTGAAGAAGATTCATTAATATAAACTAGGGGTCTCAAACTAAACGGGGGGCCATTTCAGTGACTGACAATTCATAGGAGGACCGATTTAACATTTGAGCACAAAAAAAAGTGGAAACCTGACATAATTTATGCGTCTTAGGACAACAGACATGACGTTTATATTTCAAGCATTACCTGTCACCAGTGGTAATGCAAATCAGCATGTTTATTGTGTCACACATCACCTGCTGAAATATATCTATTGTTGTTGTGTGTATGGCCCAGCGTTAGTCACCTTCCCTTTGCAGTACTTTATACAGTATTTCACAAAAACATGCACACACACACACACACACACACACACACACACACACACACACATCTGCATTTGCCTTTAGCACACAGTGTATTACAAAATGCACTGAGAATCCACAGCATATAGTGAACCCATCCTCAAAAACTTGTGTTTGTATATGCATGTAGTTGAATATTTAAGGAGTTATGTTTAGTGTTTAGAGACATCTGGTCTACCGGCTCTCATGTGTAATGCTTAGAGAATGGAAATCAGC
>CAIGQV010015891.1:221626-252245 GCA_903798115.1 Danio jaintianensis
CACACACACACACACACACACATATATATATATATATATATATATATATTTCTCATAAAGATATAATGTTGTTCCATGTAAATTATTTGGCACAATTGAATTCTTCAAACCATGTGACATTAACACCCACCAACCCGCCAAATGTGGGTAGATTTCAGCTGTGGTGGGTTAGACAGCCACTACCTCTAGCCACTTTGGCTGGTTGAAAATAATTTTTAAAAGGTATTTTTCTTAAAAGAAGGGTTCAACAATAAGGATGGCCCAATGGAGTAACAAGAAGTAGCACGACTGACAAAAACAACTGTGTTCCCACGAGCAAAAGAAAACAGGTGAATAGACTAAATACTGAATGAGAGGATGATCACATGCATGGTGACACACAGGCTCTCCTCACTCACTGACGAAGGCTTTAATGTCTAAAAAAGCACTGTGTTTAGTGTTTAAAAGCTTGATATTGGAAAAATATCATAATAAAAAGCTTGATATATTTAAAAAAGATATTGGAAAATTTTTCCTGCGATATATATTGTGATATTTAGAAATTCAGGATTGTTCATCAGGAGTTTTGAACTGCTCAAAAATGAAATAATGAATACTTTTATAATAATTTGGGTAATTTTGTAAACATTTTCATAAAATATAAAATAAATAAATAAGCATATAAGTATAATACAAACACTGAACAAAAACTTTTTATAGTTTCTTTAGGGTTGTTTTTTATAAATATGACTTAACTGTCAATTCAGGCAAATCAAAGATCTAATATGTTATGATACTAATAATAAATGTTGCTTTTACGCTGATAAAGGTGAGCTCATTTGGTGAATGAAAAGAGGACACTTCATTATCACATTAAGGAATTAACAAAATAAGTAACTTAACATTTTATTCAACAATTACAATCTTATTTTTTTGAAAACAGTAGTAAATATCTTTTGTCACAAAATTTGAAAAATATAGAAACCGCTAAACACCAAACCCCTGAGTGGTTTATAAAATAAACATGTTATAATACAAATAAATTGCGACTTCTCAGCTGGAAGCCCTCATCCACAAAGTGTACAGTCAAACTTATGTAGGGCTCGGTTGTTTGGCTGGACCACAAATCTGTTGTTGGTGCGTAATATTAACCTTGTGATAAAAGCTCAGTTTCCACTCGTGCCTGGCATTTGTCGTACAGCTCTGATATTTTGAGAAAAAATAAGTTCATGACAGCATAACATGGCGTTTGTGAAGGGACCGGATCATGTTTATAAAATCCCGATTGGTAACCGTGTTTATTGGTACCATGTCTTTATTGGTACCATATTTTTATTGGTTTATTGGTACCATGTCTTGGTACCATGGTTCATTTCGCTGTGGTAACCCCTGTTTCCTTGTGCAAGTCAACTGTGCATGGAAATGTAACTGGTTCGATCGGTTCTCTTTAAAATAGAATGGGCAAAAAAAAACGATGCTTGTGCACCCACAGTCCTGCTGCTTTCAAGAGCTTGGGATTAAAAAAAAAAATCTTTTTGTAAGCAACAGATGTTGCTGCTTTCACTTTAACCATTGTTTGAACAGATTATTAATGGGCCTAACGTTAACCGTGTGCACGTACGTGATCATCCTTTCATTGTTGCACATGGTATGTTTTACACCTGCTTTCTTTTGCTTATAGTTATTATTATTTATTTTTTTTAGTTTAATTATCATCCTTTACAGTAACATTGCTTTAATAGGAGATTAACTTCCCATTTATGTACAGTTAACTGGTGATCTGGGACCTTTAGCCCTGAATAATTCTATTTAAAAGGTGATTGTTTTTAAAAAAAAATTTTTTTATAAAATTATTGTTGAATAAAAAGTGTATGTATAGAGCTATATTTTGATTGTTTTGAAATTTTCAAATTATTATATCATATTATATTATCTTATATTATGAAATTTGTGGCTAAGATATAATTATTCATTCATTTTCCTTCAGCTTAGTCCCTGATTTATTAGGGGTTGCCACAGAAAAATGAACTGCCAACTATTCCGGCATATGTTTTACACAGCAGATGCCCTTCCAGCCGCAACTCTGTACTGGGAAAAGAGATAATTATTTATTTATTTATTTTTGGTGTGGCTAGATAAAAAATTGGTAAATCTTTAGTGTTGAGCCCTGAAAAGTCATGTGAAAAAAATAACTAATTGCAATGCAACACCATGAAACTACAACCCACATTGAGTCATACACAACACACAAAAAAAGTGAAATGAATGAGGAGCATGTGGACATAACACAAAATCTAAATCAAGTAATTTTAGCATTCATTCATTCATTCAATTTCTTTTCGGCTTAGTCCCTTTATTAATCTGGTGTCGCCACAGCAGAATGAACTGCCAACTTATCCACCATGCAGCCCCAAAGTCAATTTCTGCATATAAAATATATTTTCCCAACAACAAAATTGTGGCTAGTGAAAATGGCGAGTGGCTAGTAATGTTGAAAAACTACTAGCCAGAGTGGCTGGTGATCAAAAAAGTTAATGTCAAGCCCTGAAGTAGAGGTAGGAATTTTATTGCAGAACATTTTAAAATTATATGCCATTGTTCCCTTAAAGTAAACTTTCCAAAACAACATTTGAAATAAAGCATAATTTTATCTCTTTTCTCAAAGACTTTAGCCAAAAAATATATCTCCCATGTTCTTGTTATGTAATTAGAAATATTTTGTTTGTGTGTTGTAGAGGCGTGAACCTACACTGGTCTCACGGTTCGGTTACGATTATCATGCCATCGATTCGGTTCGATTCGATATCTCGTGCATCACAGTGCATTGACAATGCTTTCCATACACAATTTTATATTTTACTTCACAACACAAGAATTCTTGTCTTAAAATTTGTAAATATATTTATATACTATGTGTAATCCACTTTTGTCCTTTAATAGACACCTTCAAAAACTCAAGTACATGCACAGAACAACATGCGCATTTATAGCAAATAAACAAATATAAATATCCCGCTCGCTTTCTGAGCCTTGTCGAGCGAGTTCTTACACCCCTGTGATTGGTGACGCGATCAACAGAAAGGGCTGCGATTGGCTCTAACGCTTTGGCGCTGTTCACCGATGAGTGACGCTGATAAACGGCAGCGGCGATCACAGCTGATCCATGATAGAGAAAACTCCCTCTGCAGACACGCGCTCAAGCCTGGATCCACAAGTATCGCTGTAACAGCTGAGAGGAGAGGAAAAGTTACCTCACGTCAACAGGTCAAAGGTCCACAGAGAGAGATAGAAAAATGGAGTTTACTTTCAGTTTCTCCATAACAGTGAAACAGGGCTTCTGCTGTACTTCAGTGTCAGTGAATGACACTGAGCAAACTCACAAGCAGTGAATTGTGCAGAGTTTCTGCATTTTTATTTAGTTGGAGTGTTTTAATTACTCGTGCTCGCCTCCCTCACCATAGTAAACTAATGCAATATAACGCATGTGTGATAAATGATGTCTGTACATAATAACCGGTTATGATTATTACTGAACCGATACCATATTGTCCGCGTCTGCATTGCAGTGCACCGAAGAAACAATTAATTTTGACACCCCTAGTGTGTTGATTTGTACATGACAGTGCATGTGCACAGGTTTTGTCTAGGTAGTGCTCATTTCACATTTCTCACTTTCAATGAAATGCTATTTGAATGGCTTACAACTGTGCAATAAACAGAGTGAAACACTGAAAACGAAGCATGCCCAGATCTCTTAAAACGTCTTAGAGCTATTTAGCAATGTTCAACACTTCTAACACTCTGTATTAGAATCAGAATCAGAAAGAGCTTTATTGTCAGGTATGTTCAAACATACGAGGAATTTGTTTTCATGACAATGCTTCTACAGTGCAACAGAATTACAGAGACAGGACAAAAAACAGATAATAAATATATTTTAAAAATAGAAGTAAATAGTGAATGCAAATATACAAATTGACAAGTGTATGTACAGGTATATTACTATATACAACGTTATATGTGCATAAAAAGTAGTGATGTTTGTTTCACAATTACTATCATCAAGTGTTCATGAGATGCATTGCCTGAGGGAAGAAACTGTTTCTGTGTCAGGCTGTTCTAGTGCACAGTGCTCTGTAGCGTCGACCAGAAGGTAAAAGTTCAAAGAGGCAGTGTGCTGGGTGTGAAGGGTCCAGAATGATTTTGGCAGCCCTTCTGCTCACTCTGGATAAGTACAGTTCATGGAGAGTTGGGAGGGTTGTACCAGTGATTCGCTCAGCAGTCCGAACTATCCAACGTAGTCTTCGGAGTTCATATTTGGTTGCTGAGCTAAACCAGACAGATATTGACATGCAGAGGACAGATTCAGTGATGGAAGTGTAGAACTGTTTCAGCAGCTCCTGGTGGTGTAGCAGCTAGTGGTGTAATGGATCACAAATCTCATTCGGATCACACTACGATTTTTGAGTCACTGAAAAGATAACTGAAATGGGTAAAAACTAAATCTCTCCTGATCAAATGCAGATTTGAATGCATCATCATTTATAATTTGTTGCATGGGTGTTTGAATTGAGATTCCGATCTTTTAATGAATAATTGTGAAGCTATAGGTTACACTGAATGCATTAATGCAGGCTAAACAAGTAGTTATAGACAACAACTTTAATAACCTTTTTAGTTTTTTAGGAACTTCTTCTGTCATCATTATATTTTACTGGAAAGCCAAAATGCTTTCATGCATGTGATTTGGATGATGTGGGAGGTGATCTCTTTGCGAAAAAGTTATTTATCTGTGGGTCACGTGCATTCCGAATCGTGGGTCGTGATCCATACGGATCCCCTACTCTGTATCATGGTAGTATGTTGTACAAGCAAGCAGTATTCAAAAATAAGATTTACGTTCAGTTAATGGATTTTCGGCATGGTAAACACCAATGGAAATTAACACTGCCAAAGATCATGAAGCTGAAATAAGCATAGCTGTGATAAAAGTCTGCATTGTAAGAGAACCGCTGGGCAGGAAAGGCATTTAAATCTGTGTTATATTTTAAGGATTAGAAGGCCCAGCCACCGTAAAGATACCATTTCACACATATTAACTGAGGGAATTAATCTGTTCTGAAAAACTGAGATGAGTTAGAGAAAGCTTATTTGGCTGTTTGTGGTTTTGGGAGGGAAGTTTTGTTAAATCTTACTTTTTCCTGTTCCACTGCTCAACTGTGACCATTATCTTCACTGCTCAAGATCTCTTTTGATGACACTGGAAAAGCAGTAATTGTTAACTGAAGATGTACACACATATCCAGGAGCTGCTGATCAAAGAAGTGAAAAATGGATATTTTGTGCCTTTTTTTTTTATGTTGCATCACATGCACTGCAACTGTAGAGATGTAAACCCACGAGGTTTGTATTTGGACAAATTTGTTTTAAAATGTTTTTTTTTTAAATATTACTGTCTCTGAAATGTAATGCTTTACAAGACTTTTGTATTAATTTTAAGTTACTTTTACCAAAATATCAACAAAAGTTTGACTACATTAATTTTGCCATTAATTATAATTATTCAGTGAGCCTTTTGTTTGCACAATGAGTCTGACAACATCCTCCACTAAGAGATCTGATCAGATGCAGGGTTAATTTCATCAACAAAAATAATGACGAAATCCATTATTTCCAATTCAATATTTGTTGACGAACTATTTTTACAAGATTAAGATGAGATGAAGCCTGGATGACATGGGTGTCCTTCGATACTAAAAGTTACTACATCAAAATGCAATTACATTGATGAAAAAAGATGACACTAAAATTTAGTAAAAAAAGATCAAATGTAACCAGTATCATTTTTTTTGCATTGCGCTGTTAATTCATTAGATGAGAGAATCAGAGAGCACATTCATAGATTTCAGTTCTAGTACATGACTGGAGCTGCAGCCCTGTCAAGTATATTTTTGCAAACCATAGGCATAGTGCCCTGCGAGCCGAACCTGGCTCCTGATGTTCTTTGTTCTGGCCCTTCAAGTAGCCTAGGCTGAAAAGACATCCCTAGAATTGTTCATTTAGTGTCGGAGAACTGTCCCACGGTTATGAAGTGAAGCGTGTCTGTCCCATGAGTAGCATTGCAGAGCACTCATTCTTGTCAGTAGCCTCTCCTATGAGACGTGATGATGACTGTCCAAGAACTTGATGATAGGTCACAATTTTTAGTTAAAAACACGTTTCTGTCTTGAATGTCATTAAAGCATAAGTAATCGTTCATCCGTCGCCTGTACTAATGTGTGCATACTGTTTTGACAACGTATACACCCCAATTTATTTCTCTTGTATATAAATTCTCTATATGATTTTTTGGATGTATAATTTCTTTGAGTTAAATCACATGATATAAACTGTGCTGATCTTTGTTTCTCTCTGAGTGAAGGACAGGGAAGTATGTTTGGAAATGTCTGGAAGCCATTGTTAAGGGGGGTTAGATGATATGTGCACATGGGAGAGGAATGAAAGGACAGATTGGGCCCTGAGTAATATGACTATAGGTCAGTATCTGATGACAAGGCCGATCTGTGACGCTATGGTGTGCGTGCTCAGCACCTGTGTTTTTTTCCTTACACAAAGACTTTTTTGTTTTAGTCTTGAAAACAAATGTCCCCTGATATTTTGCATCATATGATGTTAAACCTCTTTTCATGAGGCTTATAAACAACTCAGAACTGTTCAGCATCAGCTGATCAAACTAATGACTAGGCCCACACGAAACATATGAAGTCAGTTAAAAACCAGAGAAAATAATGATTCTTTCACAAATGTGACTTTCACAAAAGTAACCATGTAACAAATAAAGCATACATTTGACAAATGAATTACTGAAAAAGGAAAAAAAAAGGTGGTCATCGTTTATATATATTTATATGTGCGTAAGGGATAATCAACGGCTTGCTGTGCATGGAGTGGAGGGAAAGAACCACACAACATGCTAGGGGAGTGTGGTCGCCGCTGCGAAGTACGTTAAAATCCTTTAACGCACGGTAAGCTATTGATTATCTCGCTTATTCCATGGTCATTTGCTAAGGTAGGCCTAAGTTTAATTTAGTTTTGCTCTTTTCAATGGAATATTTGTCTGAATTTTCATCAGTTTTGACATGAATCTGCAGTGACAGACAGACAGAGAGAGATCATGTGCATGCTGTTTTTACCTGCTTACTCCTATACCTAAGATGCGATTTCATCAATTTGATCACACTTCATAATAAAAATACAAATCTTATTAAAAGTACCATATCAATTAAATATGCTCAATAGGTTACTTTATGCATTGGCTAAATTAAAGATAATTTATTTTATTTCCTATCAACGTTAAGCTTTCACACTTTATTTTGTTTAGTTTTAACATGCTGTTTTTATCAAATCCTTTTAACAAATATGTTTGAACATCTAACGTAATTAAATCGTCTAATTATGCCTTTCGAATAAAATTATTAGGCTAGGCAAATTTATCTCATGGAATCGGTCTAACAAAAAGAGCGCAATCGTTGCTTTGAGTAGAATAACGTTACGATTATTAAAAACACAAAGTCTATACACATGAAATAAAACATTCACAAAGCTGAAACACCAGTTCACCAGTTGGCCGATCTCTTGGCGGGGAGCTGTTCGCGGAGTTGCCCCTGACCACCTGGAGCTCAGAGTCCAACATTTTTAAATACGCACTATCCTTTATAAAATCTGCCGATTTGACTTTAAAATAACTATATTCTCACTTAAAAAATCTGATGAGTATTTTTTTAATTTGCGGATTTCCTGTCCGCTATTAACAGTCGTCATCAGTTTTCTGTGCAGCACATGCGAGTTGCTATGTTAACAACAAATGTTTGGGAGAAGCGCATTTATTTCGAACTGTGATCAAAACTGACTGGAACTCGTTGCGTTTTAACCAAAAATAATGCACATGAAAATAATGCACACCCTTCAGCCAATCCGAATTAAGAATTTCAACAGACCGGACCACTTTTTAAATGTAGAGATTCAGAGATTCTTTATTTATGTTAACTTACTCGTATTGTAATTCATCTCTTTACATAAACAACTTAATTAGTTAATGCTTACTTACACATACACTAATGTACTTGTTTATAGGTTACATAACATGGCCAAAGAATGTACACGTTTATTTAGTAATACTGAATCTTGGTTCATGTAAACGTACAAATATTGTAACAATATATTGCCTAACAATTTGGATTTCAAAAGTTGTGCATGTGTTTTATGCGTTTTGTGTTTGCTAATGCAAAGAGATGTGTCTTTAGTCTTCTTTTAAGTTCAAACTTAAACTGAGTCTGTCTGCCTCCTGAACTGTGCTAGAAAGGCTGTTCCAGAGTTTAGATGCCAGATAAGAGAATGATCTACTGCCTACAGTCGATTTTGATAATAATCAAAATATAGGAATAATCAATTGTCCAGAATTAATTGAGTGTAGTGGACATAAGGGACTGTAATACACCAGGAGCTCCCTCAAATACTGGGAAGCTAAGCCATTCAGGTAGGGGTGTGATGAGACACTTGCTCCAAGAGATTGACGAGATATGAGATTGGGTTCTTTTTACACTATTTTTAAGAAACCCTTAATGATGAAATATATGAATGGAAAATGGTCTGCTGTTCAAATGAAAACAAAAGCATATCTATTTATGTACTTTTTCTAAATCAACTTGTAATGAAGGGCAACACGGTGGCTCAGTGGTTAGCACTGTTGCCTCACAGCAAGAAGGTCACTGGTTCAAGTCCCGGCCACGTTGGCGTGGGTTTCCTCCGGGTGCTCTGGTTTCCCCCACAGTCCAAACACATGCGCTATAGGTGAATTGAATAAACTAAAATGGCCGTAGTGTATGTGTGTGAATAATTGTGTATGGATGTTTCCCAGTACTGGGTTGCAGCTGGAAGGGCATCCTCTGTGTAAAACAAATGCTGGATAAGTTGGCTGTTCATTTCGCTGGCGACCCCTGATGAATAAAGGGACCAAGCTGAAGATAAATGAATGAATGAATGAATGAACTTGACTGTTTTTTTACTTCTATTTTAATGAATTCTATGCAGTAAAGGTCAAGAAAACACTGCTAAATGTTTTGCTATAAAATATATAAATTTGCTGCTTACTGGGTTCTCCTCTGTACAGTTGCACATGAGAACTCCTTTCCACAAACTTAAACTTAAAAAAAAAAAGTCATGTAATTTTTGGTATTTCATTTTCTATTTTTCAGTTTCACTTTTATTCAGCAACATTTCAATCATGCTCCTGTGACAAACTCTGAGCTACTGGATGCGAATATGAAATAAGGACTGATAGGAGAGTTGTTTTAATGGAATTTGATACCCCATGCCGAATGGAAAGAAAACTTCCGCTTTTCCAAGTGTGTTCGTTGATGATGGTGGGTGTGATTAGTCTCCAGAAGTTCCCTGTGTGTGCACTTAGAGATGCGAGTGTCTGTAGTCCTTTACCGAATCAGTGGGTGCAGAGAACAATGTCAAACAGCAGTGTGTGTATGAAATATCTGGTTGCAAAAGGCGGCTAAAATTCCTACATGATGGTAATACTTTGATTATGGTGTTGACATGTCTGCACTGCAACTCAATAATGGAACTAAAACGGGAATACTCCACATGTCTTAAGTCGATTTGTCTTTAATATGATTTTGAGTTTCAGCTTATTTAAAATGCTATTCCAGTAATGTCCATGATTCATTTGTCTGGCGGCAGTCATTCACCATAAATTTTGTTAATTATTGAGCTAACATTAAAATATGTTTATTTAACATTAATAACGGTTAACAGATGTGTTGTTTTTGGTAAATTCATGTTAACTGATGCATGAACTAACCTTAACTAATTCAAACTTATTGTTAATTTTAACCTAATTAATCTTATGAATGAAAGGAAATTACTTTCAACAATTCCCTAGCGGAGTGCATATGTCTGAAAATTCTTAAGGGGGCTAAAAATAGTTACCTTAAAAAAAAAAAAAAAAAAAAAGTTAAACAGCTTTTATTCCTGCCTTTCTCCAGAAGAAAAAAATATATTATAGTGTGAAAATGTCCTTGCTCTATTAAACATCACTTGCGAAATATTTGAAAAAGAACTAAAATTTCACAGTCGAGTTAATAATGTTGCTTTCAACTGATCCTAAAACTAAATAATAATCCCTGTCCTTCCAAGCCCATGCGTTTTCTTCCAAAAGTCACTATTTTCAGTTCTACACTTGACTTCTTTCCACCAAGCTGCTATCCAGAAGTACTGGCTTGATCTTGACCTCCTGTGGAGTTAGAAGGCAAAAAATTTCATTCGCAATTTCTGAATTTTGTTGCAGCCAGCAGCATCGTCCTGCACAGCTTTGCTAATGTCTCTGAGCTTTTTGTCTTTAAGTGTGAAACTCTAATTAGGGACAGTGATGAGATTTCCAGGAGAGGCTTTCTGCTTGGATAATAGAGTCAATCAGATTTGTGTGAACCCAGATGAGATGGACATGGCAGAAAAAGGGAAGAAGTGCAGCTGGAGCGGTCTAATAGGAGGAAAGGGGGAGAAAACAAAATTAAACAAAATCCAATCTGGCACTGAAGCCTAGAACAGCAACTAGACAAGTCAGGATGACCACAATGTAAGGCGGACATAAACAAATGACAAGACAATCAGTGAACATGAGAGAAATAAAAAGAGAGATTACTGAGGAGATAACTGATGGCAGATGTGAATTGTGAGATTGTGAGAATAATGATTAAAGATGTAGTATGTAAGTTTGACACCCAGTGGTTGAACCAGATATTGCACTCCTGGTTCAAAACACTCGCAAGTGCAGGTTGCCAGATTGACGAAATCAACAGGAGTGTGCCTGACTATCGAGCCTAAAGGATAATTTATTGCCATACTACTGAAAGCAGCAGCAGATAGTTTACCTCAGATCTTGAAAATAAAATAAACCCTTTGAAATTGAACTTTAGAACTGTGACTCAGCTGTGACTGTGTGCAAGCCAATACATATCAGTCATTCAGCATGTACATTTAATAATGTTAAAGATGTCTAATATGTATTAATTAGATTATAAACCTTACCATTTCGTTAGAGTGCAGTAAGTGCACTATTCTGTGCTTCTGAATGGCTGTATTTAATTTTCTGTCGCTTTTCGTCTGGTGCAAACAGTCAAATTGCTTATCACTGCAAATCTCGTCACGTAGCATGTTGTTAGGACACGGGGTTACAATGTAACCTAAAAATAATAAATGGCTAAACTGGCAGTGGGTGAGTTAAAGGGACCAAAACTATGACAGACGTTCCGGAATGGAATGCACATTTTCAAGACTTTAGCATTGTTTTTCAGATAAACAAGAATATTCACTCAGCATGTTTCTTAAATATCTGCAAACATATTATGGTATTTTTATCCTTTAGAAAAAAACTTACATACAGCACCTTTAATGCCCTGCTATGGAAATTCAGCCATGATTTGGTCGTTTGAGACAAATTTGAGAAGTCCTAAAAGATTCCTGAAGTCCTAGGCTAAAATCTGTTGTCTTTGATCGCTGGTTTGACCAACGCTATCTCACAGCAATTTGCAACTTTTTTTAATTAGTGGCTAATTCGTATGATTTCTGCCACTAAACTGACAAACGCAAAATACTTATGTTTCCTCGTGAGATCAGGCTGGGTTGAAATGTTCACAAGTTGCTTAATGGTTGCTTTAATAGTTGCTTAATGGCTTTACTTTTGCTGTGAGGTATCATTTGAGAACACAGGTTACTGAATGTGTCACGGATGGATGACATCAAACTCCAGGTGAATTTTCTTCCGTGTCTGTCTTTGGTTCGTCTTCGTAGTTTTTCGAACTATCATTATGACAACTGAGAGCTTAGAGTGTGCCGGGGGGGTTTGAATGGAGGAAACAATGAGAGGGTGGGGTGAGACAGCAGAGCACATTTTAAACTGTCAAAACAATGCCATGTTCACAGAAAAAAACTAAAATTAGAGGCAACAAACACAAGTAAAACAAGCAGGTGATCAGACCAGAGCCATGCAGATAATTTTAGGAAAAAAAAAAAAAACTTTATTTGGGATTTTCTTCTATTATTTCATTCATCACAAACAATGAACTGCTCTGACATAGGTACCGTTTTATTTGTCAAACAACCAAATAATCCACATATAAGATATATCAAAAGATGCACAAGTACACTGAATAAAGCTTGCAGAGTGAACAAAATGTATAGAGATTTTCACAGGTTAATTTCATTTCTGACTTTTCTCTTTTTTTTCCTCATTTTTTCTCATTGACTTTGAAACATACTGACATAAAATGTTCACTTAAAATGAGCTATAATAGAAACAATGATTTGTTTAGCGATGCATTTTTTTTTTAAACCTCCTTTGCATGACACTAATCTGTGGTGATTGGTCCAATGATGACCCAGTCTGTTGTGATTGGTCTACTGTATGCGAAAATAGAACATCTATCACTATTGCTGTGTCCCAATGCACATGCTTATACTGCGTCCTAAAAGTATGTACTTTTTGTGAAGAAAAAGTACATAATTTTGAGTGTGCAACAGAAGAGTATGCAAGTTTTGTGACATACTACTTGCTCATTAATTGAGCGTTATATTGCTTAGTTACGTTCCTTGTCAATCATCTCGACACATCATCCACATTTCTTTCCACATGCACAAGTCGCATTTTCATCCACATTCGCAAGTCTTTCATGCAGAGAAATCTCCTCAGGTTTTTGGATAAATATGCATTCAGAAGTTAATGTCCAAACACATCTTTATATAAGTTCACATTGTTGTTGCAGATAAAATAACATTAAAAACGTGATTTGAAATATTTTCCAGTTCATTCAAACAACTTTACTGGAGCCTCTCTCCTTGACGGTTGGTCTCTCGCTTCCGCCATGTTTGTAGTTTGTTTACACTTTCCCCTCCAGTTTGTAGTTCTAATCAAATTCAGTTCCAACACTCAATATATTGTGGGCAATATTAGCATTTAGAGTACGGACGGTTTTACACTTTGAATCTCTAAAAGAAATAGTAGACCATCCAGGAACCTTTGGAATACTCTTTTCAACATACTACGATTTGGGACATACTAATTCTATTTTCGAATACTATTTAGGGCGGATAGTATGCATATTGGGAAGCAGCACTGGGCATACTCTTTTCAACATACTAATACTATTGTCAATTACTATTTAGGATGGATAGTATGCAAACTGGGATGCAGAACCAGCTTTTCAGTTGTTGAAACCAGTAGCCATGATATATTTGTTAGCCCAATGCAAGAACATATTGATAATGCACTAGCGGATTTTAAAAACAGTAGAAACACCCTTAAGAGGCAATTGTGTGTATTATGACCTGCAGTGAGCCAATGTGAGATCCACCTTTCAGAGAGGTTCCCAGAGATCATATTTTGATTTTGTTAAAGAATATCACGTTTTCCTGTGGATGCTCGGGCATTACCACAGGACCTGTTGCAGTGTCTTTGTATTGAGCATCACTTACTGTAAATTTGTAAAATCAACTCCAGTTTCAAAAAGTGTAAAAATAAAGTGCGTATGTGGATCAGTGCCTCTTTAAGGCAATCTTATTCAATACCTTAAATGAACTAGACCTCACCTCAGATTTTTAAGCAAGGACAAATATAGCAGATGCAGATGATTAAACTCTCCATTGCCTGAAGCTTCAATGCTCAGCAGGCAGCTGCAGCTGTTCTGGTCTATGTTGAATTTAATCTGTGGTGTAAAGGAGATTGCTTGCATCATGTTATTATAACTGGTTGCCATTTTATGAAGTGGGATAAATTAACATAGACATACATGTATACTGTATGTCTGTCAGTTAAGTTCGTACTTTATATGTATCTCTAAGTCTCACTGAACAGAAAATCTATTACATCCTTGGAAAATTGTACCTAACAGGCAGGCTGTTTCTGTTTGTATTGGTTATACACACATTGGTGGATACTTATGAATCCACATCTTACAGAAATACATCTTTCATTATGTCTCATGGCAAAAGTGCATCCTCAGTAAGTACATTCCTCTCTTGTTTTAAAATATATTGATTCAGTGATTCATTCATTCATTTTCTTTTCGGCTTAGTCCCTTTATTAATCTGGGGTCGCCACAGCGGGATGAACCGCCAACTTATCCAGCATATGTTTTATGCAGCGGATGCCTATCCAGCTGCAACCCATCACTGGGAAACATTCATACACACTCATTCACACACATACACTACGGACAATTTTAGCTTACCCAATTCACCTATACCGCATGTCTTTGGACTTGTGGGGGAAACCGGAGCACCCGAAGGAAACCCACGCGAACACGGGGAGAACATGCAAACTCCACACAACCCAGCCGAGGCTCGAACCAGCGACCTTCTTGCTGTGAGGCGAACGTGCTACCCACTGCGCCACCGCGTGATTCAGACATGTGCAGTAGTTTTGTCAATCTGTTGTTGTATGTCTGAGCGACTCTGGCTGAATTGTGGCCATCCTGAACCCATATTTTCTGGAGAGCACAGCATGTGCTTTAAAGATGTTTTGTACCACATACACAGAGGCAAACCAAAATAAATAAGTTGCAGATGTGGCTGCTTTTATTTGAATCATAAGCCTCCTTATAGGTCTGTCTGTGTGTGGTGCTGTGTTTAAAGGTCTGAACAAAGATTTATTTGAGTTTGATGTATATCATTCAGAAGTTGGTGTCAGTAAGATGGTTTTAGGAAAGAAATTAACATTTTTTTATTTAGCAAAGATCCATTTAAATTGATAGAAAGTTTTTAAATAATGTCAAAATATTTCTGTTTAAAATGGCTAAATGCTGTTTATCTGAACTTTCTGTTTATCAAAAAATTGTCAAAAAAGGTGTCTTAGTATATACACAAAAATCATAAGCGGCACAAATGCTGCTAATAACAACAATAATAAACATTTTCTTGTGCACCAATTGCATGAATAAATTACATTGTAAAATATATCAAAATATAAGAGACCAGAGTAAGAGACCAAGTAAGATGATGTGTGTGTGCGCGTGCGTGCGTGTATGTGTGTGAACTCTGTTATGTCTGTCTGACTGACTCACTTTTCAGGGTTATCACTGAAACATGACATTGTTATGTCCCGTCTGGAGGTCTCCAGACATATGCCTGATTATTTGAACACACCAGGGGTGGAAAAGTTAGATTTTATTTTCCATTTAGAATAATTCTTTATATAACTGCCACATTGTGCTATTGCTGAAAACCCAGTCACCCCAGAATTGCCTTTTGAAACCGTAATGGTGAACAAAAGCTCTCCTGTGTGTGTTGAGTCTTCAGTCCTATCCATACAAATGTTTGGAATGAAAATAGAGGCCATTAAAGAGTTCATATTAAGATCAATCGATCACAGACTTTGGAAGTTTGAAAAATATGAGAATGGTCTGAGATGTTTCTAGTACTTTAAAGGAGAATATTTACTCTGCACACTGTCTCTTTATTATCCATTTAACCATACTAGGAGTAGTAGTAGTTGTAGTTATAGTAGTTGTTGATATGACATAAGTAATATACTAAATTTGGGGTTTTCATTAGTTGTCGTCAAAATCTTCAAAATTAAAAGAAACAAACATTTGAAATATATCAGTCTGTGTGGAATGAATGTATACATTATACAAATTTCACTTCATGAATGGAATTAGTGAAATAAATAATTTTTTGAAGATGTTCTAATTATATGACCAGCATCTGTATATTATAATCTCATGTGTGAAATGATTTTGCCTCATTGATTTCTTATTTTTTTGCATGTTTGTCACACTTTGATGTTTCAGATCATCAAACAAATTAATTTTAATAAAAGTGAAAGATAACATAAGTAAACATATCAAGCAGTTTTTAAATTAAGGTTTTTGTTATTAAAGGAAAAGTAAATCAAAAACTACATAACCCTGTTTGAAAAACTCTGGTTTGTCACACCAATTTCTGATTTCAATTTCTCTAGCCACACCCAGGCCTGATTACTGCCACATCTGTTCACAATCAAGAAATCACTTAAATAGGACCTGCCTGACAAAGTGAAGTAGGCTAAAAGATCCTCAAAAGCTAGACATGAAAAGACTTCCGGTTCCGGGCGTGAATAGAGTAGTCGCGTCTGTCTCGAGGTCCCTGTAGACTTAATTTTTTTTTCTTCAATCTTCTAATCCTCTACCACTTTATTTATCCATTTATTTTTATGCTTGCCTGTGAACATTTTTAATGCTTAAAGACAAAAAAAGTCCACTAAACATGGGAAAAAAGACCCTCCTAAAGAGGACGGAACCGCAGCGCATGCAGAGTTTAACATGGCGGCCTTAACTAACCTGGAAGAACATAGAGAAGCCTTGTCTACTGAATTTAAGGCCGCCTTAATATCTTTGGAAACGAAACTAGACTCTGTTCAAACAGAGGTGCTGGATCAAGGTACTCAAATTACTTCGCTAGATTCTAATGCCGACCTTCTCAGCGAGCGAATTCTGTTGCTAGAATCGGTTCCGTTCTGAACTAACCGAGAGTTATGCTAAGCTAAAAGCTAAAATGTTGGACTTGGAGGGTCGAAGTCGGCGCAATAACATCAGAATTATCGGAGTGCCAGAATCCGTCGAGGGCCCTTGACCATTTGTGTTTTTCTCGAAGTGCTGGTGGATGTTATGAGCGAGCAAATTCTTTCGTCTCCCCGGAGATCGACAGGGCGCAAAGTGCTCTTGTGGCTAAACTGAAGCAAGGAGGAAAACCAAGAGCTGTGATAGTTCGCTTTCACCGCTATCAGATTAAAGAGGCCGTGATGCGGAAGGCTCGGAAACAAAGGGGCATTTTCAGGACAAGCCGATCGCTATCTACAGTGACTACAGTCCTAAGGTTGTGGAGCAACGCGCACAGTACCGCGAAGTTATGGCAGAACTGTACAATCAGGGTTTTAAACCATCCCTCCTCTACCCGGCAAGACTGAGAATTACGACCAAAGTTGGTGAGCAAAAGTGGCTCGCCTCGGTTGAAGAAGCCAAGAACTTTCTAAAATCTCACCGTAATGCCTCATAGAAAACATTAAACAAACTTAAATAGCTTTACCTGACGGCATTTTATAAGGTGGAAAGGTTATTCCACTGTTCTGATAATATATGTCATGTTCTCTAACGAGGACTTTTTGAAATACAGTACTGAGTGTGTGAATTACACTGGGGATTTTTTTGAGCGTTGTTTCATGTTAATAACAACGTTTCTTGGAGGTTGGGTTGATCTAGTGGAAGGGTTGGAGTTCATTACGGGATGGTGCCATGATAATTTCATGTTTTTATATGCAGTTCTTCCTACACAAAGTGTTCCTATGTGGGTCTTCAGTTTTTATTTATTTATATATATATATTTTTTCTTTATTTCTACATTTCATCCACAGCCTCCTATTTTTTGTTATTATAGGTAGGGAATTGAGATTTATGAGCTGGAACGTCAAGGGCCTAAATAACAGTGAAGAGAAATAAAATTCTTGCACATCTTCGACTGCACAAAACAGAGATAGCTTTTTTGCAAGAGACTCATTTGCATAATAGAGATCATTCTTACCTTAATCAGAGATGGAATGGGCAGTTTTTTCATTCATTCAAGCTAAGGCGAGAGGTGTGGCAATTTTGATTGACAAGATGTCCCAAACAACATCATAGCAGATAAAAAGCTACTTTATGTAATAAGAAATTTATTTTAGCAAATTTTTATGCCCCAAATTTTGATGATACCACTTTTTTTAAGCATGCCCTTTCACTCCTTCTAGATCTTAGTTCTCATTTTCTTATTCTTGGGGGTGATTTCAGTTGCTGTTTGTACGCAGTCTTAGACCGTTCTTCTAAATTATGTGTTCCCAGTAGATCTTCAAAATACTTGAACAGTTTTTTTTCTGATAATGGTCTCTCGGATATTTGGCGTTTTCTGAATCTGCAAAAAAGAGAATACTCTTTTTATTTTTCAAATATACATCACTCTTATTCTAGAATTGACTATTTTGTTTTGGATAATGCTCTGATCTCTGAGGTTTGTTACTGTGCATACCAAAGTATTATCATTTCAGATCATGCCCCCCTTATTCTTGATTTAAAGTTTTCAAACTTACCCTCTCTAAGGAGGAGCTGGCGGCTTAATACCTCACTTTTAGCAGATGATTTGATGATTTTGTTGGATTTATTTCTGACCAAATTTCCTTCTTTTTGAGAGTTAATGTCTCTCCAGATGTTTATAATATTATAGTCTGGGATGCTCTTAAAACATATATCAGAGGCCAAATCATTTCATATAATGCCACTAAGAAAAGAAAGTTGAAAGAAAAACAATTATCCTTTGCTGACGAAATTTTTCGACTAGATGCACAATACGCTAGTTCACCTACCTCGGACATATATGAGAGACGCTGTAAACTGAAGGCAGAGTTAGATTTATTGTCAACCAGTGAGATAGAGTCCATTTTGAGAAGAACTAGGAGCGTGTTTTATGAGAACGGGGAAAAATCTGGGAAGATATTGGCCAACCAACTGCGCGGGTTCAAGGCAAAGCAAATTATTAGTGGCATTCGTCTAAATAAAGGTGAGATTACAACTGACCAAAGCATCATTAATGATAAATTCAGGGACTTTTATTCTACCTTATATACTATTCCCCTTCACGAGAAGATATTACTGATTTTTTTGCTCAAATACAGGTTCCCACCTTATCCCCTGACATTAGCAATGACATTAGCTACTTTAAGTCAGGCATGTATTTCTTTGTTGCTTAAAAAGGATAAGGACCCTTTGGACTGTGCGTCTTATAGACCCATATCTTGACTTAATTTCGACGTTAAAATTCTAGCGAAGGTGATTGCCTCAAGGTTGGAGAATGTTCTCCCTAGCATAATCTCTCCTGATCAGACAGGCTTTATTAAGAACCGCCATTCATTTTTTAATATTCGTCGTTTACTTAATAGAATTTACTTTCAGCACCACTCTACTCCAGAATGTGTAGTTTCTCTAGATGCTGAAAAAGCATTCGACAGAGTAGAGTGGAATTACCTTTTTATAGCCTTAGAAAAATTTGGATTTGGCGTATTACCCGCCAGTATAAACAGCTGTTTAAACATAATTTTGGAATGTTCTTGGAACGACCTAAGAAAGATCTCTCTAAGTGGTCACCTTTAAGGTTATCACTTATAGGACGCATTAATTCTATTAAGATGACGGTCCTTCCAAAATTTCTTTATCTTTTTCAAAGTCTGCCTCTTTTTATTACTTTATCATTTTTTAAATCTTTAGATTCAGTCATTTCTACTTTCATTTGGAATGGCAAACATCCTAGGCTGAAGAAAGTGCACCTTCAAAAGGCTAGGTGTGAGGGTGGGATGTCTTTGCCAAATTTTAAGTTTTATTATTGGGCAGTGAATATGCGTAATACATTGTACTGGTGGCATTATCATCTGCAACCTAATAAACCATCTTGGGTAGATATGGAGGTGCATGCTTAGAATCAAGTTTTCTTCCGGCTCTACTTGCGTCCAAACTGCAATTGATTTCTTACAAGTTTATAGATTGCCCAGTGGTGAAACATTCACTAAGGATCTGGATTCCTTCAGGAGGTCATTTGGTTTTGATAGCTCCTCTCTTCTCAAAATCATTTTTTCCCCTGCAATGCAAGACAGCTCTTTCAGAAATTGGTCTGATAAGGGGATAGTATGCTTTAAAGACTTATTTATAGACAAAGTGTTTGCATCTTTTGATCAGTTGATATCACATTATGGGTTGGTTAAGTCAGATTTTTTCAGAGTCTTGCAAACAAGAGATTATGTCTGGTCCCTCTTACCTGAGTTTCCTGTCTTGCCCTCTGGAAACCATTTAGATTCTTTTCTTTCCTGTAACATTTTAGTTAAACGTTCCATTTCGGTACTGTATAATCTACTTCTGAACCAGTCATCTTCCCCTACAGATAACATTAAGAGTGCTTGGGAAGAGGACCTTTGTGGTTCGATTTCGGATGATCTGTGGGACGATATTCTTAAACAAATTCACTCATCGTCAATGTGTGCCCGGCACTCTCTCATTCAATTTAAAGTAGTGCACAGAGCCTATATTTCTAAGACTAAATTAGCCCAAATGTTTCCTGGTACTAGTTCTTTGTGCAATAGATGTCATTGTGCTGAAGGCACCTTATTTCACATGCTCTGGACTTGTCCTAACTTAGAGCATTTCTGGCGGTTAATATTTGATTCATTATCTGTGATTCTTCAGCACAAGCTAGAACCAGACCCACAGGTGGCACTGTTTGGGGTTACTTCAGAGGAAATACAATTAACTCCATCAAAGTGTAAAATCATTGCTTTTTTGACTTTATTGGCACATAGAGCTATTTTGTTAAAATGGAAAGATTCTCGTCCTCCCACTCATTCTCAGTGGATTAGAGAAACTATGTCTTGTCTCTATTTGGAAAAAATCAGGTTTTCATTAAGAGGGTCGGAGGGGAAATTTTTTTAAGGTGTGGCAACCTTTTATTGAATATGTGGAAAATCTCAAATAATTTTACATATGGTATGTATTGTTATATGCTTGTATTCTCTTTATTATTATTATTATTATTATTATTTTCTTTTTGGATCTACGTGTGCAATTGTATATTTGTTAATTTTCGGCTAATGTGAGCGCTATCCCGCTGTTAGATTGAAATGGGTTAGGGGTTTGTATTGTTGTTTTTCTTGTTTGAAAAACTGAAAATCAATAAAAAATATCTAAACCAAAAGCTAGACATCATGCTGAGATCCAAAGAAATTTAAAAACAAATGAGAAAGAAAATAGAGATCTACCAGTCTGTTAAGGGTTAGGAAGACATTTCTAAAAATTTGGGACTGCAGCGAACCACAGTGAGAGCCATTATTTACAAATGGCAAAAACATGGAACAGTGGAGAACCTTCCCAGGAGTGGCTGACTAAAATTACACCAACAGCACAGCAACAACTCATCAAAGAGGTGGGAAAAGATCCCACAACAATATCCAAAGAACTGTAGGCCTCACTTGCCTCAGTTAAGGTGAGTGTTCATGACTCCACCATAAGAAAGAGACTGGGCAAAAAGGTTTTGCATGGCAAAGTTCCAAGATGAAAGCTACTGCTGAGCAAAAAAATGTGAAGACTTGTCTCAGATTTGCCAGGAAACATCTCGATGATCTCCAACGCTTTTGGAAAAATACTCTGTGTACTAACAACACAAAAGTTGAACGTTTTGGAAGGTCTGTTTCCTGTTGCATAAGTGCCACCTCATTTCAGAAAGAGAACATCATACCAATGGTAAAATGTAGTGGTGGTAGTAAGAGGGTCATAGACTGTTTTACTGCTTCAGGACCTGGAAGATGTGATAAATGGAACCATGAATGCTGCTGTGTACCAAAATTTGATCCAAAGCACACTAGCAAGTCCACTTCTTAGTGGCTGAAGAAAAACAAAATGAAGATTTTAGAGTGGCCTAGTTAAAGTCCTGACCTGAATCCATTTGAGATGCTGTGGCATGACACTAAGCAGGCAGTTCACGCTCGAAACCCCCCCAATGTGGCTGAATTATACCAATTATACCATCTGCAAAGATGAGTGGGCCAAAATTTCTCCACTGCACTGTAACAGACTTATTGCAAGTTACTGAAAATGCTTGACTGCAGCTGTTGCTGCTAAGGGTGGCCCAACCAGTTATTTGGTTAAGTGGCAAACACTTTTTCACACAGGGCTATGTAGTTTTGGATTTTGTTTTCCCTTACTAATAAAAACCTTATTTTCAAAACTGCATGATGTGTTTGCTATGAGAGTATCAGTTGCTCAGAATCCATACTTAATTCAGTTGTTTTGAGATGCAGACAAAGATCTAGACAAAAATATAACCAGACACTTTGACCTACACACACTGCTAGGCAAATGCTTCAATACCTTTAATAATTTTATATATTTTCCCATGACATTAAATCATTTTCATCTGAAGATCTGTATGTAATACTGTTACTAAATGTGTAAAATTGTGATAATATTGAGCTCAACTAAATGAGTTCATAATTAAAATTAAATTGGTAGCAATAAATAATGAGTATGTGTATCTAATCTTTTTAGTGTGAGTAAGAGTATATTTTTATCACTATCAGGACTGGTCCCTGGTCAACACGAAGTATGAACACTAAGAATTTGCTTCCCTCTTCCCCTGATGTTTATTTTTTGTTAATGACATTGACACAATGCAAAATTTTGGTGACTATGCTGCATTAGCTAATCATTTGAATAACATTGGAATTTTGAAATGCTGCATAGTGGCAAAAGTGCTTTGAACTATAAACTTAACCCTTCGAGGAAGATGTTGTAAACTGACATGCATGGAGTGCTCCATCTGCTGTGTGATCAAATCAATTTTTTCTCTTCGAGAATCCTCTGTTGTTCCACTCCACCATCTACAGTATGTTTAACCAATAAATGGAAAGAGACTGTCAGGTAAACAGATACACAAACTGGCAGGCAGACACATTTAGGAGTTACTGCAGATTGCGTTTGGTGGTACCAGCATTTAGTGGGATTAAAAGCCCATGGCACAGTCTTAAGTACCAAGTACAGCTTTAAAACTGACCTGATGACCTAATGACACACTGTGCTTATGAATCCAACTTTAATACAGATGTCCTTCCTAACCAGGTCACAGTTGACCTCATAATTTGCCTGTTTGTGATAGATTTGTTTCTAAACTTGTGAAAATGTTGATGAGGGTTTATGCATTTCAAATTCTTATAATTTGCATTAGAGCAATAATGTGACCGTACCACAGGGCATCGGTCATTATCACAGTCAAGAACTTAAGTATCAGCTCAGCTAATTTCAATAACACATTTTAAATGACTGAGCCAAATCTGAATGGATCATGATCATAGTGGATCATATTTTGGCTTTGATTCATATTTTTCAAAAGGATGATAGCTGGGACACTTAAATGGTTAACCATGAGGTACACTACAAGGTAATAGGTAGTCAGAGAATAAGGTGTGTTTTTTTTCCACAAAAGATGCACAAATGTTTCACCCAAGATTATTTATTGGTTTGAAAAAAGATTTCTCAGTACTTATCATATATTTGTCAAGATTGTGCTAGTTTTTGATGTTCAAGAGCTTTGGTCCCACTCTGTTTGGTAATCCTCTTGAGCAGGAGTGAATTTAGGGCAAGTACGATTAGTGACGGCCCCTACGCTCATATGATATTCTCTAAATAGACTGCTATGGAGAAAAATAAGAAAACAAACCAAAGATTATCATAACAAACAAAGCAATGGATTATCACCATTGGGTCATGTGCAATGACCAAGGAGGGTATTTAGATTTTGTGTCTGTATTAAATAGCAACTTATTCATTCATTTTCTTTTCGGCTTAGTCCCTTTATTAATCTGGGGTCGCCACAGCGGAATGAACCACCAACTTATCTAGCATATGTTTTACGCAGCGGATGCCCTTCCAGCTGCAACCCATCACTGGAAAACATCCATATACACAAACACTACGGACAATTTAGCCTACCCAATTCACCTATACCACATGTTTTTGGACTTGTGGGGGAAACCGGAGCACCCGGAGGAAACCCACGCGAACACGGGGAGAACATGCAAACTCCACACAGAAACGCCAACTGACCCAGCCAAGGCTCGAACCAGCTACTTTCTTGCTGTGAGGCGAATGTGCTACCCACTGCGCCACCGTGCAGCCCAATAGCAACTTACTAAAAAAATAATTAAAACTGTCACGTTCTCTAGCAGGATCTATCAAAACACATATTTATTTACAATATTAACACTCACAACAGGAACTGGAAACATCCAACGCTGGACAGGGAGTGTGGCAATACAATACCGAACTCTGGAATAAACAAAACACAGGACTTAAATACACAGGACATAATTACACAAATCACAAATGGGTCACACAGCAGGTGGAACTCATGATCATAGAAAACAGCAGAAAAACAGAACAAAGGAATCACATGACACAAACAAAGAACATGGAGCACAGCACAGTCACCTGACAAAAACATATTAAGGTAAACTATAGTCTAAAATTTGTTAAAAATAAGTTAAAAAATGTTTTAATTGTAAAGTCAGTCATTTGAATTTTAACCACATATGCGATACAAGTTCAAAAAACAAGTTTCTGGCCTGATTTTGATGAAGGTCAGGTAACACTACCCAACCCCTTCAAAATATGTACCAATAATATACTGTATTTGTCTCCTTTATCTTTCTTCTTAATGCCATCCTCAGACTTGCTCTAGTCCTGTTTCTCTCCAACCTTTAAGTCTGTTAATCTCAGCTCTCGGGAGGGAGCTGCTAACTGAAGAGCCTTCAAAGAGCTTCACCAAAAGCCAAAGCGATGAGCTTTTGAAGACTCCAGCACTAAGCCAAAGAAACACAAAGTCAATCTTAGCTTTAATATAGATTATCATAGGTTTAGTTGCTACAGTTGGTATTATATGGAAATACTTAGAGTGTGTTGAAAATGCAACGTTTTTAAAATCATACTTTTAATAGTAAAATACAACTATTAGATACACAATGTTAATTTTATAAACTTATTTTCATATACAGCTTTTTTGACATATTGGTTTTCCTTGGATTACAGATGTAGGACACTTCTAGAAAGTTAATGTACTGTTATTGTAAAAGCTCATGTATATTATGCTGTGGTATAAATTGTCCATCAGGCCTAATTTCTTATATTTTCACTTATGATAATAAATAATAATAAGTGATCAAATCAAATCTATTGAAACATATTAGAGCAAAAATTTGATACAATATTTTGCAATGATTCTAAGGTTGTGGACAGTAAACCAGTACATTTGTTTGCATTTGCATTTTTAATTGTTTCTATGTGTAAGTGTACTGTTCTTAACACTTGCAAATGAAGATTAATGAGAAAGTGGTCTGTAAAACGATTAGTGTAACAAAACAAATCTGGAAACCATCTGTTTGAGAATGCATTGGTTCATGTTCGTTGACTATAGGCTGTACCCAACATTTGCATATAGCAAAATGAATGTGAATATATTTGTAGAATATGTCAAATAAAATAAGTCAAAATGTTTAAAAGTGAACTTACACAGACTGAATCTCATGTTATTACATATTATGATTTCAAACACCCAGTGCATCTGCTGGAGGACACTTCTTATCAGAAGAGAAACCACTTCCTGACACAGTTTTTGCACTGGAAGTAGAAGATGCAGATGGCTTGTTTATAGTTATTTTTGCACATAAAATAAAAAATACAAGATTAGGTAATACTGATTTGAAAATCAACAAGCAACATTAAAAATACTGTGGTGAATAGAATGCCACACATAACTAGTCCAAAGGAAGCATTTGAATAATATAAAGATCACTTGAAGACAATGCACTATAGAGTGTAACATGAATGCATGGGTTATGCATCCTGCACTCTACCACTATCACACACACATGCCCCCCCCCTCACCCCCCCCCCCCCCCCCCCCCCCACCCCCCCCCCATCACCCCCCCCCCCCCCCCCCCTCCCCTCTCTCTCTGCTGTGAACAGGATGTTGATCAGTCACTGACTTCTGCCATCAATCACCACACACACAATGTGCTTCAGTTTAACAATGTGAGGTGCTAATGTCAAACACAAAGCAAATGTTTCTCTTAAGTCTGTTGCATAAAGCTTTGAGCATGATCTGTGTAACTGATATGAGTCAGTCTGTATGTTTGTGGTCAAAGATGCAGCTAGTGGAAATATTTTGTGATTGTTATTTTTATTTTTTTTTAATTGATGTGTCAATAAGTTGTGAATGTGTTTGTGTTTGACCTAACTCTTTTGAATGCAAATGAAGAATACATAACAATAGGACACAATACAATGTGACCTTCTGTTGTCAAACTCTGCAACATACACGGACACACCAGCAGCCATACTGTGTTTGCAGCTGGTGAGCATCTATCTTCCAGCTGTGTTTTGAGCATGGCCAGAAGTTGGAGATGGGGTTGGGGTTTTTGGGGTGGATTGAAAGAGCAGTATTGATAGAGACCTAACTCATTTTGTAAAGGGTGATTAATGTACTAAAATATAAGAAGAAAATTGTATGAATTATGCTGATCAACTTTAATTGAAACCAAACGTTTAAAAAAATGGAACAAGTGCTGTAGATAAACTTTAAGCAGATGTGTACAGTATTCAGTGATGTTCCGAATGATATAAAATTGCACAGCATTGAAATCCATCATGAATCCAAATTTTATTTGGGCATTACTTTTTCTAAAATAGATTATTTAAGTAGTCTTATTTACAGATTCAAAATTGAAATTCTGAAGTTTCACCACCACCTAAAATATTCCTGGGACATTTTTATTGTATTTTTGTAATAAACAGCAATATTAAACAAATATGATATATATTATAAATATTATATTTAATATAATATAAATATAATATTGTTATATTTATAATAATAATAATAATAGTTACGGATTGGAGCATAGGTCTCAAACTCCACAGTTTTGCTTCAACCTTATTCAAACACAGCTGATCCAACTAATCAAGAGGTGCGTCCCAAATTGCGTACTTATGCACTATTCTATGCCATTTTGTAATATAAATAGTGTAAGTAGTGCGCTCACACTGAAAACTCTAAAAATAATAAGTGCACTTTAATTACCCGGATGATGCACTTATTCAACCGGTAAAATGAAGTGTGGAATGTTGGACACTTCACGCACTCAATGACCGCAGCTTTGCTCACAAAGGGAGTGGAAGGGCCGGAGCTTTCGGGCGCTCATGTTGGATTATTTTATTTATTTTGGATTGTGAAAGCAAAATTCTCCGGTATAACCGGTGAATGCGGTTATACTCATAGCAGGTATTATTTGGTACTTTGGTCATTTATTTCGGTAATTTGGCAACCATCAAACGTCATCAGGGAGACGATTTGAATTTTCGCTTAGTAAAAAAAACATTAGTGTTCCATTTGGGACGACACTACATACATATACTATGCTGTTGAGTGTGTAAGTGCATACAGTAAGTACATAAGTGCATAGTGTATAGTGTGCCATTTGGGACGCAGCTAAGGTGTTCAAGAGTAGTCTTGAACACCTTGATTAGTTTTATCAGGTGTGTTTGATTAGGGTTGGAGCAAAACTGTGCAGAGCTGCGGCCCTCCAGGAATCGAGTTTAAGACCTATGCAGCATGACAACTCAGGTGAGAATTCAAGTGCAGTTTATTATAAAAGGATGGTGGAAACATCCACAAAAACATCCCATCCTTGTATGGCTTGGGGGAAAATCACCCATTAGAATAAATGCACAGAGACCTTGAGAGGCTTTACTTTTTTGTAAACAATTATGTTTTTTTTTGCTTAATTTATTATAGAAATTATTATATTTCTGTATATCGTTTTGCACCTGAAAATATAAAAGAAATACAGATTGTAAGTTAAATACTGCCAAATAAACATACAGAATGTAGGAGGATGACCACCAACTCCGCTTTGCATTGTAAAGACCAGCATTTTGTCCCAGACATCACATATCGAGAAAAATATCCTACGTATTTATCAGTCTTTTGGCTTAATTGTTGTATTAAGTAAATATGATAGCATTCTTTTGTCTTTTAAGTGAGCCCTTTATTCTTCTATGGTGTAGTTTGTTTCGTCTATAATAATTAACAGCATTTCAGCAGATTAAACAGCCCGCCTGGTGGAAAAGAAAGGAGTAAGCACAGTCACTGAGAGGCTGTGACAGCTGTCTATACAATGTGGAGCAGTTGATTCCCGTGTTGCCTGAATTTAAATTACAGTAAAATAAAGACAATATGCTGTAATGCGTTGTAACTGTTTTCTGGACGAGTAAAAATAAAATATTTTATGAGCTGAAAGGCAGAATACAAATGTATTTATTAAGTTAGATGCAGTTTCAGGTTATGTTTTAGTATTGGTAATGTCCCAAATTATGTGCCAAATTATTAAGTGGATTATTAGTACAGTTATTGTTAGGCAATCAAGTAGCGGTTTCAATGAAAGGATGCTTTATCTGGAAGAGTTATCAGTTGTAATGATAAAATACACAATGTTGGCTACAGCTCCCCATTAAAACTAATAATTTGCAATTGAGGGGGGGATATCGTTTCTCTTAGCAGTGTTGAAAGTGTTTGCAGTCAAGTTAACAATGGTATTTTTATAGCCTCTTCCCCTCGAGGCCACCTGCCATTACAGATTATGTCAAAAAAAAAACTTGTGTGTGGTCAAGTAAGGCCTCATTTGCAGGTCTTTCTCTAAAGAAAGGCAAAATATTCTTCAAGAAGGCATAAAAGTGATGCTTAGAACTTAACCTTTTCATAGAAAAACTGAGAGCAGAGTAGCATATCTAAAACCAGTTATGTTCTGAATGGCACTATTTGACAGGTGGTGTATACCACCTTTAAATTAGATACAGCATTTAGTACTTAAAGGGAGTCAATTACACTTATTGTGCTATTTTGAATCACTTTGTTTAGACTGTTGCCTGTTTGTTTGTTATAAAATGTTCTGTTTGTTAACAGTGAACTGCATGATCGTTTGCTACATATTCTGTAACTGTTGACAGGTGAAAAATCTAAAGTGATTTGACAAGGGGTGATAGATCATATACAGCCCACTACCACCAGACTGTTTATAAATAATTTGTTCACAATATTCAGACTCAAAGTCTTACACATTCTTTGTCACATAAACCAAAGCTATACAAATTAATAAATGTTCTATTTAAACTCAGAAAAAGTATAATATGTTGCAATATGTTATAATAAGTGAAAGAATATGTGCATTTCCTGTGACTCGCATCACTGTTGGCTAAGGAAATGTAAGATTTGCTTTTAGAGGGAGAGCAAGTGTACATTTGTTCTATTTTGTACTATTTTAAGTTTTAATTATCAGTTTCAATGTGCAATAAAACCTTCCTTAACATCATATGCAGTTGTCATTTTTATGTTGTAATATTACATTTAATTTGCAAAAATTGAAGTTTGTCCATTTTCGTAAAAATATTTTTACCACAGACCCTAAAGCTAAAAGTTCTGTATTTTAAAAAACAGGATCATGGACCCATGTACACCATTATGGTTTTTTTTTTTTTTTTCAGTCAGTAGCTAAGAATATTAGCTCTGTAAGCTGTTTTGTAAAATGTATTTGTATTTCCTGGAGCACATAAGCAAATGCATAAAAAACAGAGTGCTTTAAACACAACCTAAGCTCTAATAAAATTCATTTTGCTGCTCTCTCTTCTTCAGTAGTGTTTCACTCTGTGATTGACAGATTCAGTTTTAGAGTACATTATTCAACAGTAGAGAACCCCCATCCTAAAATGGCAATTCCCAAAATCCCTCAGCAGCCAGAGCCAATCACAGTGGATTTATGCAGCCCACATCACACTCTGTGTGGTTGTACAGCACAGCAGAGAAGGAAATGATGGACCCCTACCCTCTACCCCCCCATTCGTCATCTATGATTAATGTGCTGAGACTGAATAAATGATTAATGACGGTGACAGCAGTTGAATTTGGCTGCTGTATCAGCCTATGACAATGCAGCACTGGAACCTTAGTGACAAGATCCAATGCTCTAAATCTGACCATTTAAATTTTTCTGTTTATGAGATGGAGTAAGAAATGTTTTTTTTCTCATCCTGCTGAACATCTCTAAATGTGTTGCATCTTTCACACACATACTGTAAATACTCCCTTTTAGGTGGTCAGACAGACACCTAGTGGATATTTTTTTTAAATTTTTTTTTTAATAAGGGGTATTTGAGAGATGATGTAGCTCTAGGAACCAACACTCTGTCGAAATGCGCAGCGGGAAATTCATTTCTGGAAGTATTTGGAAAGGAGGAACGATTATGACACTATGACATTTAGCAAAACCTAAACCTAAAACAAGTATTTTTATTTCATTTATTGCCACCATCGTTGTCTTTAAATTATTATTTAATCAAATGATGAATGCTTATAATTAAATGTATTATTATTCACTGTAAACCCTTTATTGTTCTTTGAGCTGTACAACTGATTGAAATGTTGAAAAGCAGGTTTGGTTACTCAAAGAAAAATGTTCAGGCCTTCCTCTGATGTCATCAAATAGCACAAGAGCTGGTAGATTTTATGAGGGCCTTCCAAAAAGCTATAATTGTATTTATTTTAAAGGTTTTTATGGATGAATATTATATAAAAACAACTTCTTGTTATGGCTAGTCTCTAATGTGCTTGTTAGGTGTTGTTGGGTAAAATAAGAGTTTGTTTACTATTTTTTATTTATTTCAGGTCTGTGTATTTCCATGTATTTTCACACCTGCCAGTGGGCTCTAGAGTATTAGTGAGGTATCATAACAGGTATCTTTTTGTTTGGCACCTGTCATGTATTAGATTTTAAAAGCATGTGATTGTCTTTCTATATTCAAGGTTGTTCATCCACACTGAGGATGCTGAAAATAATTCAGCCATGTGATCAAACGAGGACAAAAAAGAAGGAAGACACGCACCCCCTTCAAAAACTAAATAAAATAATATTTAGTATATTATAATATAT
>CAIGQV010015891.1:257245-336231 GCA_903798115.1 Danio jaintianensis
ACACACACACACACACACACACACACACACACAGTTGAAGTAAAAATTATTAGCCCTGTGAGAGGGCTAATAATTTTGTTAAATGATTTTTAACAGAGCACATAATTTTTTACTGTAATTCCTATAATATCTTTTCTTTTGGAGAAAATCTTATTTGTTTTATTTCGGCTAGAATAAAAGTAGTTTTTAATTTTTTAAGAACCATATTAGGGTCAATATTATTAGCACTCTTAAGCAATATTTTTTTAGAATAGAACAAACCATCATTATACAAAGATTTGCCTAATTACCCTAACTTGCCTAATTAACCTAGTTAAGTTTTTAAATTGCACTTTAAACTATATACTATTGTGTTGAAAATTATGTAGTAGAATATTATGTACTGTAATCATGGCAAAGATAAAAGATATCGGTTATTAGAAATATATATTTAGAAATAATCTTCTTTCAGTTAAACAGAAATTGAGGGAAAAATATACAAGGGGGGTAATAATTCAGGAGGGCTAATAATTCTGACTTCAACCGATGTGTATATATAATACGTTCACACAGAGTTTAAGAGGCTACCAAATATTTTTAAAGATAGTAGCATATCTGGGCTCAAGAACAAAGATGTTCTCTTATTGGTTGGCCAGTGTGATGGATAAGAGATTAAACTCTACATAAAAAGAAATGTTCACAGTTGTGGCAAATTTTCAAACTGAAACATCATGTTGGATGGGCCTGAAGGATAGAATTAGGATAGTATTATATCTACATTTCACTACAGTCATGAACTATAAAACGAGTGATTACAAGTGAGTAATCTGATCACATGATCAGAGCCAGTGGCTGCAATCAGTATGAACAAGCACAAATATAAAGCAAACAGATACATTTGTACACATCATACATATATACCAGGCACTGAGTACATACAGCTTTTCTGTTTTACATCAAATCCATGTTTAATGTCATCTCTTGAGTTCAGGCATTAAACAGGTGGGATATACAGGATATTGCCAGTTTAGGTGTTTGATTTAATACATAACCTTACTATTGGTTTCAATGACAGAACAAACAGATCAGACTAATGTGTGCTATGATAATTTGTTTGGTATGGTTTTTATTCCTTTCTTTTTTTTTTCTCAGCAGAAATTACCTTTAAATTTGGCAATTTAAGCACCTTCCTGTTGGACCGTGTGTCTGGGAGGCTCTACCTTGGTGCATGTGATGCAGTCATTGTCGTGGATACTGCTAACCTTTCAGAGAAAATGGTGAGCTTTCTTTTCTTTTGCAGTGAATATTACAACTTACATCATTAGTAATAATATAGTAATTATAATAACAATGTAACCTAGTAATGGTTACTAAATCTGATAATGGTATTAGAAACTAAAAAAGACAATACCTTCACTGCATTTATTAATGTAGAATGACTCCTAAAACTCAAAAATGCATAAGCATTTTTACACTTTCAAATATCCCAGTGTTAAACAGCATATTTTCCTGTTTAATGGGTTGTTCATTCAGTTAAATTACATAAAATAAACTTCAGTAACATAAAACAAATTAGTATCATTCAGATTTAATGTGCCTTGGAAATGGCTTCCCCTCACATCTCTTCTCTGATGATGTGTTTACTAGTGTGTGGGTGGACAACCTGTCAATCATATGAAATCAATCAAACCACAACCATTCATTCATTTTCTTTTCGGCTTAGTCCCTTTATTAATCTGGGTTCGCCACAGCGGAATGAACCGCCAACTTATCCAGCATTTGTTCTACGCAGCGGATGCCCTTCCAGCTGCAACCCATCTCTGGGAAACGTCCATACACACTCATTCACACGCATACACTACGGACAATTTTAGCTTACCCAATTCACCTATAGCGCATGTCTTTGGACTTGTGGGGGAAACCGGAGCACCCGGAGGAAACCCACGCGAACACGGGAAGAACATGCAAACTCCACACAGAAACGCCAACTGACCCAGCCGAGGCTCGAACCAGCGACCTTCTTGCTGTGAGGCGAACGTGCTACCCACTGCGCCACCGCGTCGCCCCCAAACCACAACCATTCAACCATATAATTAATTTCACATAAAAATACATCCCAATCATCTTACTTGGTTATACATTACAATGGGAAAGAAAACTCTATTGCAACTTCAGTTTCATGCCAAACTTTAATAGTAATACTTATCTACTCACTAGCATCAAATAAATTTACATGCATAATAATCTTAAAAATCTAATGTATACCAGTATGTTTCTAACATTTTATGGTAAAATGTAAAAGTTATACATTACTTATTGTATTATGAACAAAAGTTAATATATTTTAAAATATACTTCATTTTTAGCTCATAATACCTATGCACCAGATTTATAAACAGCTTGCACCAGCACAAATATTGTTTTGGTACTGACTTTATTGCAAATTTGTTGGAGTTTCCTCTTCAGATGCTCAATTTATCGTAGGAGAGTATTTAACCCTTAATTATGTATATATTATGTAATATAAACCTATGTGGTCAGGGGGCGATGGAAGTTATCAACATCTCAGGGACATGAAATTCTTTTTTCTAAATAAACTTTCCTAAATCTGAAACTTTACATGATTTAATTTTTAAAGGTGTGTAAAACAATCACTGTTGAACATTGAAAATGAAAAATCTATGGGTCTCATTCACAAATAATTGCAAACGTTTTTCACATTTGAACTTCTGTTAATGAACTTGAATTGTTCTCAGGAAGCGTCCTCATGCATGTGATTAGTAATTTGCATAAAACACGCTCACGCCAGCTCCATATATGGACTTTCTGCTAAGTGGCACTTGTCCAAAGAAAATTACACAAATTAAAATTATGAATTAAGAAGAGACAATTATGGACAATTATGAACTTTAACTGTAATGACGAGTTTTGATATTAGATGTGGAACACACTTTCAGTTCTGAAAATGCGAGGTAAAATGCAATGCATTTTTGTTGACTTTATAAAAGATTTTTCAAATCAGCAGAGCGCTGCACATTTTATGATGCTAGGCTAGGTAACCACTGTTTCAACCATCTTGATGCTCAGGCGCTTTTTCTGCAGAGTGTCAAATTAACTGTCAAAATGTGAGGCACAGCAGGCAAATGCGCGTGGCACATGAACACCACCAAAACACTTAATGCCAATAGAACAATTCAAAATTCTTTTGAACACCTCGATTATTTCGATCAACTGTGTTTGATTAGGGTTGGAGCAAAATTGTGCAGAGCTGCGGCCCTCCAGGAATTGAGTTTGAGACCTATGCTGTACACTCTCTAAAGATGCAATCACAGTTGCCATGACTCCAAACACAAGGTGATACACAATAATAATTGTTTATATAAAGATTGGTTTTTTTGGACATCAAATTTTCACTTTTTTTTATATTGCAGCCATTTACTAAAATCTTTCCCCCCCCCTCCCCATACAGAACAACACAGATTTTTTTTTGCAGATTTATTAAAAAAGAAAAACTATATCACATGGTCCTAAGTTTTCAGACCCTTTGCTGTGACACTCATATATTTAACTTAGGTGCTGTCCATTTCTTCTGATCATCTTTGAGATGGTTCTACTCCTTCATTTGAGTCCAGCTGTGTTTAATTATATTGATTGTACTTGATTAGGAAAGCCACAAACCTGTCTATATAAGACCTTACAGCTCACAATGCATGTCAAAGCAAATGAGAATCATGAGGTCAAAGGAACTGCCTGAAGAGCTCAGAGACAGAATTGTGGCAAGGCACAGATCTGGCCAAGGTTACAAAAACATTTCTGCTGCACTTAAGGTTCCTTAGAGCACAGTGGCCTCCATAATCCTTAAATGGAAGACGTTTGGGATGACAAGAACCCTTCCTAGTGCTGGCCATCTGGCCAAACTGAGCTATAGGGGGAGAAGAGCCTTGGCGAGAGGGGCAAAGAAGAACCCAAAGATCACTGTGGCTGAGCTCCAGAGATGCAGTCGGGAGATGGGAGAAAGTTGTTTAAAGTCAACCATCACTGCAGCCCTTCACCAGTTGGGGCTTTATGGCAGAGTGGCCCGACGGAAGCCTCTCCTCAGTGTAAGACACATGAAAAACTGCATGGAGCTGGTGATAGATGGTGAGAAATAAGATTCTCTGGTCTGACAAGACCAAGAGAAAATCAGGCACTGCTCATCACCTGTCCAATTCAGTCCCAACAGTGAAACATGGTGGCGGCAGCATCATGCTGTGGGGGTGTTTTTCAGCTGCAGGAACAAGACCACTGGTTACAATCAAGGGAAAGATGAATGCGGCCAAGTACAAGGATATCCCGGATGAAAACCTTCTCCAGAGTGCTCAGGACCTCAGACTGGGCCGAAGGTTTACCTTCCAACAAGTCAAAGACCCTAAGTACACAGCTAAAATAACAAAGGAGTGGCTTCACAACAACTCTGCGACTGTGCTTGAATGGCCCAGCCAGAGCCCTGACTTAAACCCAATTGAGAATCTCTGGAGAGACCTAAAAATGGCTGTCCACCAACGCTTACCATACAACCTGACATAACTGGAGAGGATCTGCAAGGAGGAATGGCAGAGGATCCCCAAATCCAGGTGTGAAAAAGTTGTTCCATCTTTCCCAAAAAGACTCATGGCTCTATTAGATCAAAAGAGTGCTTCTACTAAATACTGAGCAAAGCATCTGAATACTTAGGACCATGTAATATTTCAGTTTTTCTTTTTTAATAAATCTGCAAAAATGTCAACAATTCTGTGTTTTTCTGTCAATATGGGGTGCTGTGTGTACATTAATGAAAAAAAAAGAACTTAAATGATTTTAGCAAATGGCTGCGATATAACAAAGAGTGAAAATTTAAGGGGGTCTGAATACTTTCTGTACATATATATATGGGTTATTCTCACGAAACCAATAAAACAACATGGCACTTATGATTTTAAATATAAAACTTAGTAATTTGGTAATACAAAAAACATAAGAATAAAGACAACATTGTTCTCTACAAAGCACAATGTGTAGTTTCAACATAATTTGTATTTTTTTTTTTTTATCATTTTACTGCATTTTCTACTGAAATTCTCATTACCGAAACGTGTCCACGTATGTTTGAATGTGTGTTATGTTGTAATTTAAACAAATTAGCATGAACATTTTAACATGAAAACAAATGAATTGTTCTAATAGATTATTTTACATGACAGAACAAATAATTTACAGAATTTTCATGTGTAATGATAATGAGAAAAAGCTGAAAAATGATGTGTCCGTGACAGATGTTCTCATCCTCCGCAACCATTTTAAAGTACTGTTTAAACACGCATAAAGAGTTTAAATAAAGTTTAATTTTGAATGAAGGAGCACATGGGCCAGTTGTTTCAAGATGGCTGCCAGAAAAGAAGATCTTTTATATTTCTCCAGTGTAATATAAAATTTTCTCCTGTCAAAGCGGTTACCCGACTTTTTGATTATCATTACCGAAACAAGTAGTTTTTTACGTTTACATAATTGTTAGATTTACAATTTTTTTATGAAAATGAACTTTTTTAAAGTCTTAATTATATGCACTGAGTAAAAATTTGCTAAATCATCATAGCTTCCCTATTATTAGTAAAACATATTGAGGCACCTCACTCTCCGCAACTATTTTCTCATATACCGCAACCGTTCAAGGACAGTTGCGGTAAAGAGAACATCTGTTTCAGGAATGAGAATTTAAGTAAATTGCATACTAGATTCAAATAATTATTTTGAATTTAATGTTAATTTAAATATGCACTAACTGTTTATATTTTACTTTGATTTGTTTCATTTTAGACAGTCAGCAAGTGAAAAAAGAAAATCTTTAGCAAATGCAAGGTTGGGAAAAATTGTACAGCAACCCAGAACTACTTGAGGAGTACAGAAGGAAGGAAAGAGAGGGGTTAGATTTGTAGATGTCATAGCAGGTGTAATTACTAAAAGAAACACCCTACAGTGTTAGGAAATGTAATCATTTAAATTAATAATTTCGTTTTAATCTGTACACGTAGTGTGCAATGCAGTGACACTTGTGATCTTCGCGGTCAAAAATTACAGCCATAGGAAATGAATGAGAAAAAAGCAAAAATATGAACATTCAGAAAATATTTGCTTTGCAAAAATACAAATTCACCATAATGCTAAAAAAGTGCACAAGAATAAAGGGGTGACAGTGTAAAACCCACACACTGCATCATACAAAATGTTAAGCCTTTTGTGTAGTCTCTTTATAGCCATATTTAGTTTTTACTGTAATCAAAATACAAAAATTAACCCTTCAAATCACCTTGTCAAACAATAAATATCGAAACCTTGTCGGAAAGAAGTATTTTAGCTTGTCTAGATGTATATTCAAATCCACAATTCCTTAGTAATGCCTAAACAAGTAAGGAATTCACAAGCAGCATTGTAGAGTGAGTAATACAAGAACCTAATGGTTACACCATGTCATTGCATGTATTGTTTTTGCGACCAGATGGTGCTAATCTGCCCTTTGTTTTTCTTTTTAAATGGCAGTCTCTATTTTACCTGGAAATACCAAGTGTATCTGTCTGTGGACTGCAAGAAAGGGGCGTAACATGAAGGGGTGTAACTTGTAGTAAGTTAGATGCGTAACTTGCAGTTATCGAGATCCAATTGAACCATGAGAGATGTCACAACGAGATGTTGTTGGCAAGATGGTGGAAATACTTACCGGAGAACATTTTCAGCAAATGTTTTCATGAGTTTTCTCCAAATTTCTCCACAATATGTTCATTTGAAATATTATTATATTCATTCATTTAGCAACTCGCTGACTTCTTTGTCTGTTTTGTCATGACAGTTAGCTTACTTGGTGTTGCAAATAACACTACAATGGCAAGCGCATCAAGTATGAAAGCCTTCGCAACTCACGGCTGTACATTATTAACAGTGGTGGAAAGAGTACTGAAAAATCATACTCAAGTAAAAGTACCATTACTTGCCTAAAAATGTAGTGCAAGTAGAGTTAAAGTATCTGTTGTAAATATTACTCAAAGTATGAGTAAAACGTAGCCCTTTTAAAAGTACTCAAGAGTAGTGAGTATTACGCTGTGAAAAGCTGATACATTTACATGTAATTTGTGTATGTGTGTAAACGTAACATTCTGTAGTGCATTTAGCTATTGCCCAGCAGGCACACAACATCATAAGATGTCAATAATAGGTTCGATTTAGGTTGTGATGTCAGATAACCAAAATTCAATGTCTAGCCAGCGTCTAAGGACAATCTTGTTTTGATGTCCAATAAGGAGGTCAAATGACATTTGATATTTGGTTAATTTTAGGTTGCGTTGGAAAGTGACCAAAATCCAACGTCGAGCCAACATCTTAAACCAACGTCATATTGACGTCAAATACTGTTATTTATTCGTCAGGTATGGCAACCAAAATCCAATGTCTGATAGACATCATATTGGTAACGTCCACACAACGTCAAGCCGAAATGTCATATTTGGTTGATTTTAGGTTAGATGTTGGACATTGACGTCGGCCTGACATTGGGTCAACCCGATTTTCATTTCCAAACAAAATGCAATGTCCCCACGATGTTGGGGTACAACGTCAATCTGATGTCGTGTTGACGTCTTGTGGCTGCTGGGTGTTTAAGGCCATTTTGATCATCATACAGTAAACATCTGTCATCTTCTCATCAGTGACATGCATCTAAACAGTCTCTGGGTCATTGTGTGTGACAATTTTGGACATCTTCTTGGATACTTTTACTGCTTCCAAACAGTTTGCTGCAATTATAAATCGCCCATGTCTTGAGGTTGTTCATTATGATGTGATTTACCTTCTATGTGTGATTTGATTGGACAGGAATCACAGGACAGATTTTTCTAATCCCCATAGACAAGAAAAAATAAAGTTGTGACTGCAGGTTGAAGGAAAGTAGTGGAGTAAAAGTACCGATACTGCACTAAAAATGTTTTCAAGGGAAAGTAAAAGTACACATTTATAAAACTACTTAGTAAATTACAATTCCTGAGAAAAACTACTCAATTACAGTAATTTGAGTATTTGTAATTTGTTACGTTACACCACTGATTATTAATAACTGTGATGGTTGGGTTTAGGTTTGGGATAGGTGTAGACGTTAATAACGATGATGGTAGGGTTTAGGTGTGGAGTGGGGGTAGATGTTAATAATTGATGGGTACATCGCCATCTTGCCGACAACATAGTTTTGACATGTGGGTCTCCATGACTTCAAATTACGCCTCTACTACAAGTTACGCCCCCTTCATGTTATGCCCCTGTCTTGCAGTCTGCAGACAGACACTACTAAGAAATACTGCAGTAATTTAAACATAATTAAAAATAAAAACTACAAAAATTCCATTGTTTTCAATGGGGAAAATGTATGTTAATTACTGCATAAATATACATTTTTACCACAAAACCCTCTCAAAATTCAAAATAATACAAATATTATAGAAATTTGATTGAATTAGCTAAAAAAACAAAAACAGTGGGTACTTTACGGTTGTTCATCCCTTTTTGACCGGCTAAGACCACAAGTGTGATTCCCAAATAAGGGACACCAGAGGGTTAAAGCTGTACTAGAGACCACACCATCTAGCAGGGATGATGATTCATTTCAGCTTATCCAAGCAAATGGAATTTGTTTTTTTTCTATGACTTTGTTTTTGAAGCGCTAAAAATTTTGTTTTTTTCTACATTAAATGTTTTCAACAAAATCTCATACATAGTATACTTAAAATCAATGTTGAAATAATTAACCTAAATTCTGCAACCTATTTATCATTACCACAACCAATGTTCATTAAGTGTTATTTTATAAATAAAAAAATTAATTGTTTGCTTTTCAATGCATGTGCAGAATCTACAAATCATGTCCTTTCAGGTTAACCACATCATTTTGAAAATACATCAGGTTTTATAAAAATATATTTAAAAAAAGTGTTGTCAGTTTGGTAAGGTGTTTCGGTAATGAGAAAAACCAATAAAAATAAAAAACCCTGTTAATTTAAAAATAAATGTTGTTTCAGAATCTCAAGTAACTGTACATGACTGTTAATAATCCCTTTTTAAAAAATGTCAAAGTGAATTTGCTTTTTTAACAGAGTCGATTTTGCAGAATGTTGCAGTAATGAGATTTTTTATTACTTATTTTGGAAATTATGCTCAAAAAGGTACTAAATGATATGTATATATGTTTTAATTAATGTTGACAAATGCTCCAGACTTTGTTTCAAATATCTGCAAAAACAAAAAGGAAATTTAAATATTATTTTTAAATTCATGTTTGAAATTTTTTTAACTAAGTTTTCGTGAGAATCACCCATATATATATAGCAAAAATGCTGATCGGAGCATCCCTAATATATATATATTAGGGATGCTCCGATCAGCATTTTTGCAGCCGATACCAAGTACCAAGCATAAAACACATTTAAGTGGAGATCTCGCCTTACCTAAGAGAAAAAAATAAAGAATGTTGCTTATAATCACTTAAACACGTCTCTTATAACCAGAGTTATAATTAGAGTAGACATGTCATTGTCAGAAGCAGCTTTACAGAACAAAATAGATAAAACAGATTTAAAAAAAATGGTAAGAAAAATTATTGACAATGCAATTTAGAAATAGTGCAAATGATGGAATAATCATTTAACATGTCTCACTGAAGAAAAAGTTTGGAGCACATATTTGATGCTTAAGTTAAAATGCACACCTATAAATATATTACTTCTTCACTAAAAGGTAATAGGATTATAAACTACTGTTTATTACAATAAGTATATTTCAAAAAGTTATTACTATTATTATTATTATTATTATTATTATTATTATATATAAATATTCAAGTTAAAATATATAATTTTTTTTTTTACGGCCAGGTTTTGATGAACTTGCAACATTGTCAAAAAAACAGAACCTTCAGTTCTTATATGTAAAAGGGCCTAAATACATGCAGTGCCATTCAAATATTTTGCTGATCTCCAACTATTGATAGCAGCACAATGATCACAGCTCCGGACAGTCACACAGTAGCTTGATGAGAGAGGGGGATTTGCACTCGAAATATCTTTATTGCTCTATTAATTTAACCTAACCAATGTAATGCTTAGAACATCGATGAGCATCTCGCGATCTGTTCTCTTGCTCATCCTCTCGTCGCCATGATTTGTGGGTGTTACGGAGCCGCTATGAATATGCGGGAGACTGACAGAGCTTCCGGCAGAGGTCATATGGTTGGATGAGGTACTAGATAGGGGCTGTCCCTCTGCTTGTGTTGCAACAGCTCAAAACACTGGATATACAATGGTTGCAAGAAAGAGCGTCACTCATCGCTCACGCCTCATGCATCATTTATCTCCTCACATGTTGTAGCGCTGCCGGGTGCGCATGTGCATCTCCTCTGCTTGTAAACTCTTAAACAAACTCTTGCAATCGATTCATGAGATTGGCCAGATTGGCGAGTTTGATGACAGAACATAATATTTTACAAAATATTTTTCAAGATAGTAGTATTCAGCTTAAAGTGCAATTTAAAGGCTTAACTGCGTTAATTAGGTTAACTAGGCAAATTATGGTAATTAGGCAAGTCATTCTATATTAATGGTTTTGCTCTGTAAACAAATAAAAAAAATATTGCTTAAGGGGACTGATAATATTGACCTTAAAATTATATATATAAAAAAAACTTTAAATATGAAAAACTGCTTTCATTCCAGCCAAAATAGAACAAATAAGACTTTCTCCAGAAGAAAAAATATTACAAATACTGTGAAAATGTCCTTGCTTCATTAAATATCACTTGAAAAATATCTGAAAAAGAATAATTACTTCACAGGAGGGCCAATAATTTTGCCCTTAACTATATACATTGTGTTATAATGTTGGAGGTTTCATGGCTTAATTTGACCAGCCTGGTGGCAAATCTTTATTGATTGCACATTCCACACCAGTAAGAGCAGAGTGTCAAGGTTTAATTAACAGAGTAATAGCACAGCTTTGCTTAAAATATTGCAATGCACCCAACATTCTGGGTGACATATCAAAAGAGGACAAATTGTTGGTCCTCATCTCACTGGCACATCTCTGACCAAGACAGCAAGTAATGTCAGCATACCACCAATGGAGTAATCCAACAGGAGTAACTGTGGACACAAGAGGAAGCTGTTTGAAAGGGATGTCTGGGTGCTATCCCGGATTGTATTAAAAATAAATAAAAAAATAAAACCACTGCTGCTCAACTCATTGCAGAATTAAATGTGCACCTCAACGCTCCTGTTTCCAGCAAAACTGTTCATTTGGAGCTCCGCAGGTTCAATATACATGGCTGGGCTGCTATAGCCAAACCTTTTGTCACTCGTGCCAATGGTAAACGTCGGTTTTCTGAAGGCGGTGCTGTGTATCAGGATAATATTGCACCTATACGCATAGCAAGACCAGTGACAGAGTGGTTTGATGAACATGAAAGTGCAGTTGAACATCTCCTATGGCCTGCACAGTCACCAGATCTAAATATTATTGAGTATTTTATTGGGTGTTTTGGAGGTTTTATGTCTAGTTACTTGTCATTCGTCCTGTAAATAACATATCTAATTATATATAGGGTTCTTTATACATATTTATAAGTTTAAATGTTCATAAATAAATGAAGGACTAATACTAAAGCCCAAAATCAGTTCACTCACTCACACACACACGCACACACACACATGCAGACATGCAGGTGTATGGAGCTTTTTTTATATAGGCACATTGAAATTTGCTGTTGTTTTGGTTAGATTTACTTAAGGGCGGCATAGTAGTTAGCACTGTTGCTTCATTTATGCAAATATAAGTATAATAATTTGCAAAAAAGCAAACAATTAAAAATATATCAGACAACAACAAAAATAAATACAAAATACTGAATTGTTATGTATTTTAGACTGTTAAAATATATAAAACCCTGGCTGGACATATGTGGAAATTGCACTTACTTTTTTTTTTTTTTTTACGATAATTTTAAATGTTTTTTTTCTCTAACCTGCAGATGGCAAAATTCTATTCATAAAATATGAGCCAATATCCAGAAACCTTTTATACTGAACTTAAGTCAATGTCAGTAATTTTTTATTTATTTATAAAAAATATATATATATATATAATCCAAATTATGGCATAGTTGTTTTGTGTAGTAAATAGGTAAAAAAAATAAAAAAACACAGCATAAATTAAAAAAATAAATGTAAAAAGTAATATATAATTTATCACATAAAAAAAATATTATTCCATGGTTTGTTGAAATTCTTGATTTTAATTGGCTGTATTGTGTGCATTAAATTCATTGAAATGCACAGGTAGTTCCAGTCATTTTTGTTCACAGTTCAAAATAAATGACCTTCTCCCAAACATTAGTAGTAACCAAAGCAACTGCTATAAATGACAGTTTCCGGAGCCTTCCTTTCTCTATAGAGCGAATGCACATGTTAAACAGCTGCTAAACACCGTCTGCTCTCCACTTTTGAGCTCATTTATTGGAGCGGATGCGCAAGATGGAGAGATTTCAAATTTGTTGTTTATAATCTTGGGTTTTGTATTGGATGCAAAAAAAAATGTGTAAAAAATAATGTTCTCACACCAGTACCGGTATGTCTAAATGTTTTCTTTTGCAAAAACAATACTCATTGGATGGCAAATGAGATTTCTGAAATATATGGTTGCATTTTATTTATACTGAAGTTCCCACCACACCAGTGAGTTAGTGTTTTTCATAATACAGCTTTATAAAGTTTTATTTCATTCACATAATCTTTAATATGTTTTTAATAATTTTATTCTATTCAAAGCAACATTAAGAATCAAAAACACTTGGGCTCAAAAACTTTGGGTGATTTTGCATGTGCTAAATGATCGATCATTTTGCATGATCAATTCCTTTGCAAAATAATTATATCATTGTTTTATTATTAGACACAGTGGTGTAGTCCTAAAAAAAGGTGGTGTACTATTACCCACCCAACCCAAATTTTAAATAAAATAGGCAAAGAAACGACGAAAGTCAATGTTTCTTTGATTCGTTATTGACTATTAAGCTATTGACTTCACAGAAGGAAAAACAAACAATGGAAGGCAATGGTTACAGGTTTCCAGCTTTCTACAAAATATTTTCTTTTGTGTTCAACAGAAGAAGAAAAATGACAAACCGGTTTGGAACAAGTAAAGGTTGAGTAATTGATGACAATTTTCATTTTTTGGGTGAACTATCCATTTAAAAAGGAAAAATATTTAAACTAATTTGTTCATTTTAAAGCGAGATGCTAATAGATGGTAATTTTATACACAAAAAAGGTGAAGTTTTTTTTCTTTCATTCGGTGTGCGGTATCAGTTAACATTAAAACAACTCTCTCCTATCAGTCCTTACTTCATATTCGCATCCAATACCTCAGAGTGAGTCACAGGGGCATCAATGAAATCTTGCTGAATGAAAGTGAAACTGCTAAAAAAAAGTTAAAAATTAAATACAAAAAATTACATGAATTTTTTTTTTTTAAGTTCAATTTGTGGAAAGGAGTTGGATTTCTCATGTGAAACTGTACAGGGGAGAAGCCAGTCAGTAGTGTTTATAGCTAAATATTTAGCAGTGTTTGCATGTTCTTTATGGCATAGAATTCATTAAAATAGAAATAAAATACCATTCATTACAATTTTTGTAAAAAGCACCTAAATTGTTTTGCAGTTTGTGATTTCTTTTTCAGATGAATATTTTGCTAATATTTAAAATTATATATAAAAAGACGTTTTCCATTTACATAGACTATTAGCAAAACATTTTGCAGTGTTTGCATGTCCTTTACTGCATAGAATTTCTTAAAATAGAAGTAAAATAACATTCATTACAAGATGATTTTAAAAAGCACCTAAATAGTTTTGCATTTTGTGTTTTGTTTTAGGTTAGACTATTTTCCATTCATATATTTCATCATTGAAGATTTCTTAAAAATTTTGTAAAAATCTCGTCTTGTTCTTGTGAACCCAATCTCCTGTCTTGTCTTGTGGAGTAAGCGTCTCATCACACCCTTAATTACATGCTTGTGTTTTTTAGAAGAAAAAAAATTATGCGTGGTTAGTAAGTTTTGGAGAAAAATGTAGCTGAAATAAGGTCCAAAAAACCACACTGAATGGGCCTGAGTAAGACTTTTAAGTAACCAGTCTTGTAGGATAGAATATTCACTTAACAGTTATGTGAAAATTATTCTGTTCTCTCATGCAAAGAAAACATTACAATGATTTACATTTTGTAAAGTCAGTTTTTGGGTCAGCACTGCTGTATGCGTGAGTGACAATAGCTATGTTTCCATCCAAAAATGCAAATGAACTTTACGCGCAAAACTGGAATATCGCATAAAAGATGTGCGAATAAAGCAGCGTTTCCATCCAACGAGTCAAAGAGAACAAAATCGTCACTTCCTGATTAAATGGCGCCAAATATCAACAGTAAAAACGGAATTTGCAGAGGTAGGAGAAGCTGCGTGAATCTTTTCTTCATTTAATAAATGACTTGCGCCTCAGCCAATGCTGACACGCAGTGAACGCGTGGTGGCGTTTGAAGGCGTGAGACGCGTAGCACAGACGCTCTTAACAATTCTGGAGGTCATTAATAATATAGTAACACTAATACTAAAATGGTTAAGGCATTTTGGAATGACCAAAACAACATTTCAGATGTTTTACAATCTGGTCAGCCTGCTGGTTTGTCCATTTACAAACATTTTTATCATCACATGATCTCTTATAACCAAATCACATGACCTTTTTTTAATGCGCATACTGGAATTTGTTCGGTAAAAGTGTTTCCTTCGTAGTTTATGCGCATATTTTCTTATCGAATAAAAAGTTTATCCAACTCAGTTATGCGCATACATTTTTTATGCACATTTTCAAAATTTATGCGCATCTTAGTGTTTCCATCAACCGATTTTTTTTTATATGCACATATCCAAAATGCGCATAAAAATAGGTGGATGGAAACGTAGCTAATGGTCATGAATAATTCACACCTGGAGAGACAAAAGACATTGCCCCACTGGCTAATGTTCCCCCATCAAAGCCAGCCTAAAGAAACAATGTGAGAAGTCTCAAGGATTGTAATCTTTTTTATTGTAATTGCTCTATGTTTAGGAACGAAATATCTCACAGGACCACAGTGCTACATGTGTGAAAATAAAATAAGACAACATATTTTACTAAATATTATACAAAATTACATTTTAAACATTGTAAATCAATGTCCAGCTGCAAAAGCTAGCCCAACCTATTTATATATGCTTGTTGTATTACTTGCTGTATTATGACCATGTAAACACTATGGCTAAACAATGTATGTGCACTTATAACATACAGCATGTGCAAAAAAAATAATATATATATATATATATATATATATATATATATATATATATATATATATTTTTTTTTTTGTTTGTTTGTTTGTTTGTTTGTTTGTTTTTTAAATGGTATAAAACATGTTTGCAAAACATGTTTTCTTGTGCATTAATCCAGCATTTGATAATAATCACTGCAATGTTAAGTCTGGAACATTGCTGACCAAGACCCACAGTTTAAAACACATTTGTGAAGTTACTGGAACGTTTAAAATAGGGCTTGGCTGATAAAACGGTATCGGTATTTATTGACCGAACACCATTGTCAATAACGATAAAAAAAGAAGTTTGGAAGTTTCGATATAAAGCACTTACAGTTTTATTAAAATGTGTCTGCTGAGCGTGCACCTTGGAAGGAATGCCAATAAGCTTAGGGGTTATTTCTAATTGAGGCGCAGGGCTTGTGTGTGCAAACAGGCAGCAACGTGCACATGGTGTGCAAACGGCACACGTGACGTGCTCGCATTTTTCAGGTGCACCTAGTTGAATGCCGCGTGCGCACCGTGATTCTGAACCAGTTAGAACCAATCTGCTTCACACGTTGTATGGAATATACACATTTCTGTAATAACGGTAAACTAATTACCTCAGACAAACACAGAGCACCCAAACACTACAGTGCTTTAGATTTTCTCCATAAATAAAGCTTGTATCAGAACTGCAACAATGGTTTGTCCATTTGTCATCCTCTAAGAAAACGGTTGATGGTCGCCTAGTTACCACAGACACCAGGACAGCGCACCACTGAAAGTGGTGAAGGAATCCACGCGCCGCGCACTTTTTACGTGCTTTTAGACGTGATATGTGAACGGACTCTGGTTGGGTTTCATCATCGCCACCTCAGGTCAGAATAAGACACGTGGAGAGTGCCGTGACAAGCAGCAGTGAGGAGATTGTAAATAGAAAAAGATGAAAAGATGTAAAGATGTCGCCAGAGTGGCTTTTTGGATTCTTTTCTTGTGCATCCCAGCCACCAGCACCCCATCTGAAAGATTTTTTAGCATGGGGGTAATGTAGTCATTCAAATTTACAATTTGTACTGTTCAGTATGTATTTGAATAATAATGATTGGTTCCTTTACGTGAAAGCTCAGATTTGATTACCATAATTTGTTTTGTTTACAGAGTTTAAAGTTTACTGTATCATTATTATTCACACCATTTGTTTATTTTATTATAAGACATAAGAAATGAGATTTTTTTTTGACGATTACAACTATTTGCCTTAGTAATGTTGGTAAATTAAAATAAAGTGGTTAAATAAATAAAAAATATTCAATAATTAGCAATACTGAATGATATGAAACATTATATCGTGATAATTTTTTTTGCTGTATCACCCAGCCCTAGTTTAAAAATAATAGAGTGATGAAATTTTATAATTTGCATTAAGGCACAATAACTTTTACCAATTATAATTTTAATTAATAAAGTAAAAATAATTGTATTGAGTTATTTATACAGTAAATACTGTGTAATTTTTACATTTACAAAACAAAAAAGCACTGTTTATTTCACTTTTATTTTTGCTTTACTGTATTTATCTATGCTTGTAATTTGTTTATTACATGTTATGCATGATTCACTCCCCTACAGAAATATCCCAATCAATCAAAATAGTTAAATTTGGTAAAACTTTAGTATAGGGACTAAATCTCACTCTTGACTTGTTGCTTATTAGCATGCATGCTATTAAGATATTTGCTGCTTAATAGTAATTATAAATATTCTGCATTAAACTTATTCTGATCCCTATCCTAAACTACCTTAATAATAGTTAATTAATTAATTAAGGAGCAAATTAAGAGTTGAATTGAGTATTGAAACAAAAGTTAATGGTTTGTTAATTGAACCTTAAAATGACCATACATTGTGACCATAAATTCCTTCCAAATAGTGCTATTCAAGTCATTTGGTAAAACTGTATAGATACATTGCATATATGTAACAATAATGTGGCTTCACATACCTTCACACTCAAACATTGAGTTTGACAGCTACTTTGCTGAGGTCATAGCAGTGATTTCAAAGGCCTCTTTCAAGTAACGTTCAGCAGCCATATTTGCAATGCCTCCAGGAAGTTGGAAACCAAGATTAAGTACTATTTAAACAAATGGGGTAATCCTAAAGTCATGTGCAAATATATATTTCATGACAACAGTCTCTTTTATGCCTGTTTCAATGGTAGCCAGAGGATGCAGTTGCAGACACAGGAAGAACAGAGACAAAAAAAGAGGTCAACACTGGAAGAACACAAGATATGATGCCATTTTCCAGCCAAATGACAGGGAAGCTGTAATGAACAAGCAAATCAGGAGGAGGTCGGGAAGATGGTGCAAGTGGCTTTGGCAATTACTCCTTCAAAATTAGTAGAAAAAACAAAAAGAAACCTTCTGTTTATATACTGTACATGGTCATAAAAATTACAAATCTTCGATGTAAGAACCTTAAAAATGTACTTGAATCAACAGAACAGAGATTGATACAAAGCTAAAATTAATGGTGTTAATGTAACAGAAGGTCTCCAGAAGCTTTAGAGAATTCATATCCTGCAGCTTCTAACACTGTAAGAGGTTCTCCTAAAGAACTAGATTTATGTGGATTATGTAGACCTTTGCTGGCACACAGTCAGAGACCCCAGCCTCACCAAAATTGAAAGCTGATCTTTAGCTACAAGAAAACATAATCACTGCCCTTATCAAGAGAGCTCCCTGGAAGAAATGATAAAAACAAATTCAAACACAGTTGAAGTCTTACCTCCTTTTCATCAATGCAGAAATTGGACAAGTGTCCAATCACATGGTTTCTCTTATCATTGTTATGCCAAAGACACACAGCTCTATCTTTCATTTCATCCAGATGACCCAACATTAGTTGTAAAGATCTCACACTGCCTGGAGGAAATCTTGGTATGGATGAAAACACAATTTCAACACAATTGCTCCATCCAACTGGGATCATCTACTATTACCCCATTTAACTCTGTAAGGAATCTTGGGGTGATCCCAGCTGTCCTTCCAAGGGCACATTGCTGACACAAGCTTGATCTTGCAGGTTTGCACTTTTCAAAATCCGAAAGATCGGACCCTTCTTAACAGATCATGCTTCAAGTTCTAGTCCAATTTCTTGTCATTTCTAGGCTGGACCACTGTAATGCTCTTCTGGCTGTACTCACATCTTGCACTCTAAAATCTCTACAAATAATCCAGAATGCTGCAGCTCATCTGGTCTTAAGTGAGCCCAGGAGATCCCATGTTACACCTCTCTTTACAGTATCTCCCTGCACTGGTTACCAGTTGAGGCTTGTATCAAGTTTAAATCATTGTTGCTTGCCTTTTCATTCAGTTTTCCTCTTTGGTGGAATAATCTTCCCATTCCCATGTGGACTGCTGATTCACTAGTATCATTCAAACGACAACCAAAAACCCATCTCTTGCACATAAAAAATACCCTCCCCTTCTTTACTCTATCTCTTGATTCTCTGAGCACTAAAAGTTCATTTGTATAAGTAGCACTTCTTGTTTTCATTGCCTCTTTTTTTCGAATCGCTGAATGCCTCCTCATTTCGCTTTGGACAAAAGCATCTGCCTAATATAAATGTAAAAAATATAAAAGTCTTATAAACTGTAAATGCAGCAACTCTACCCCCTTCACTTCAGTGCATGGCAGCACTCATCAGTCCTCTTAGATTAACAAATATGATAATTATTTTGCATTTTAAATTATTTAATATGTGTTTTTAGACATATTTGAGAACCTTAGTATTGGATATTTCACAATTTAATAAATTTAAGCTGAGAATATTAAGAGGATTACGCAGAACCTTTGCAATGACATATTTCAAGACATACCTGAGTAGTAATATTATTATTGTTTTGTCCCTCCCCACCCCCAACCAACCATTAAAGTTTTAGTAGGTCGGATTAATTTTATGGGCCACTTTGTTACATCACAACCCCAGGAAAACAATGCTGTATTCCAAATGAACCATTCATTGAAGTTCTTAAAAGGGATTTTTTAAAACAAGGGCATTAAAAAAGGGAGTTTGAGATTTAAAAATTTGGAGTTTACTATAGTTCTGTATTATGTAACATTAATTTCTGTGCATGGTTGTTGTTCCCGTTGAGGTGTTCACTCCTAGGTATGTTGGAAATGTCATCAGAGGATTTTGAATTGTATTAATGTATTAATGTGTATTTATATAGCACGTTCATTATGTATGGCCATACACCCAAAGCGCTTTACAATCATGAGGGGGGTCTTTCCACACCACCACCAGTGTGCAGTATCCACTAGGATGATGCGACAGCAGTCACAGGACAACGGCGCTCACCACACACCAGCTATAGGTGGAGTGGAGAGAAAGTGATAGAGCCAGTTTGGTTCATGGGGATGATTGGGAGGCCATGATGGGTAAGGGCCAATGGAGGGAATTTGGCCAGGACATCAGGGTTACACCCTACTCTTTACGAGAAGTGCCATGGGATTTTTAATGACCACAGTCATTACAGAGAGTCAGGACCTTTGTTTAACATCTCATCCGAAAGACGTATTAAGTTACATTTAGTCATTTGGCTGACGCTCTTATCCAAAGCGACTTACAAGTATTATGCAGAGGCCAATTATCACTGCAGAGCAAACGGGGGTAAGGTGTCTTGCTCAAGGACACTTCAGTCATTGTCTGCTGGCACTGAGATTCAAACCCACAACCTTCTGCTTACAAGTCCAACTCTCTAACCACCAGACCACGACTGACCCCTGTGCTGTGTGTCTAAGTGGTGTGCTTCTTGCCAAGAAGACCCCCAAACTTACTTACAGTGTCGTGCTTCCTTTCTTCAGCATAAGTTTGAGTGGAGGCTGTTACCCTTCACACTGAAGGTTTATATTGCTGCCATCTGCACTCTCCATGGAGTAGTGCAAGGTGAAAAGCTCGGGAGTCATGGCCTGGTCATCTAGTTCCTAAGAGCAACCAAGAAGCTAAACCTGTCTCAGCCGCCTCTCATGCTCTCTTGGTCCCTCTTGGGATCTCTCTGTGGTCCTATGAATTGGCAGAGAGATCTGCTGAATGAACTGCCTTTGGAGCAAGCAAACCCTGCCTTTTTATTAGTGCTGTCCATGCGCTGCACATTATGTAGAAGACACACATAGCATTAGTTCTGAGCAGCTCTTAGTTTGTTTTTGAAGTGGCAGCAGGGAAGTGCCATCTCTAAACAATAGTTGACCCATTGGATTGTGAATGCCATTGCCTTTGCATACCTAACTCAAGGTGAGTCATGTCCTCGGGGGTGAGAGTACACTTAACAGACTTTAAGAAGTGTCACCTTGTCATCAGCGTACAGTGTCTCTCTATCAGACGTCTATAGAGCTGCTGGCAGGGTGATACCTCCTGGTTACTGAGTAACACTGGCTAATTTAAGGAAATTAGCTTGGTGTCAAAAACTCTTGGTGTGCCATGCTCCCTTACTTTATATGCAATTATTTGTTGCATACAGTATATATCCCTTACCTCAGGTGTGCTAGGTAAAAACTTATTATATTATTATCATCATTATATTATCAATATATTATATTATTATCATCCCTATGCTCTGATCCAGTGGTTCTCAAACTGTAACGGTACACATGCTTCCGTCTAGTGGTATGTGGAGGAATCGCTGAATAATAAAAGAAAAAAAATAACACACTTTTAACCCTTTGACGCGTACAATAAAACCCATGTGATCAGCACCGGCTGTTTATTGAAGCATACGATTGCTGGTGTGCTTAGAATGTTTAGTGCATCGCGTCATCAGATGTTAAAAATCAATCCACTTTGCAGTGGCGCAGTGGGTAGCACGTTCGTCTCACAGCAAGAAGGTCGCTGATTCGAGCCTCGGCTGGGTCAGTTGGCGTTTCTGTGTGGAGTTTGCATGTTCTCCCCGTGTTCGTGTGGGTTTCCTCCGGGTGCTCCGTTTTCCCCCACAAGTCCAAAAACATGTGCTATAGGTGAATTGGGTAGGCTAAATTGTCCGTAGTGTATGTGTGTGAATGAGTGTGTAATGTTTCCCAGTGATGGGTTGCAGCTGGAAGGGCATCCGCTGCGTAAAACATATGCTGGATAAGTTGCCGGTTCATTCCGCTGTGGCGACCCCAGATTAATAAAGGGACTAAGCCGAAAAGTAAATGAATGAATGAATTTTCTTTAGACCTGTAAAGCACTCCAGAATCTGACAAATTGATTAGCTGTAGGCTCTAGAACAGTCATCTGAAACTTTGTCGTACAGTGTTATGCCTGGATTTCGCAATGATGAAGTATTAAGCTTTTCTCCTAAAGAAAAGCCTGTCTAAGCAAAATGCTAGCAGGCGTTTGTAGCTCCGCTCATGCTCCGCCTCTTTGCCCTTGTTTGGTATCCCCCAGTCATTGCGATGACGCGCAAACAAAATGGCGACAGTTGGCCACGCTTGTAGCTTCTTTTGCGTTCTTCAGAAACCTATGGGTGACGTCACGGATACTACCATATCTTTTACAGTCTATGGTTAAAACAATAATATCCAGCTGCAGACCCACACGCATTTCAGCCACACACAATCCAGTACACACGTTTTCGGCAAACCATATATGGTTAAGACGGATGTTAATGTTATTAACGTCTTCTCGGGCATCGTCATCAATATATTTTTATATATATTGTTAATAAATATTGTACACAAAAAACAATAGTGTATACTATTTCACAAATATGGCCATCGAGACGGGCAAATGGGGAACATTGTTGAATAGCCATTCAATATAATAGACTGATGTTAAAAATATTGTTACGATATAATAATGAAATAATGACTAAAATGGGAAGCCCTAAACTGTTCACAGTCTAATGAATGGCAATAGTAGCACGGGCGGTCTCGATCGCCATATTTGTGAAATTCAGTAGGTGGCGATAATGCTCCTAAGGAATTAGTCGTCGTTAAACAAGAACAAATAGAAGAAAACTGATCTGTCATTAAGCATATATGGTTCGCCCCTGCCTAGATTGTGTGTGGGTCTGCGGGTCTGCAGCTGGATATATCTTGGTCAAAATGAGAGATTCACAGCTCTTCACTAAATAACTTTAGTAACTTTAATCAATATTTAAATACAGTAAAAGTGAACGAGATTTTATGACTTGTTAATTTCTTTATTAGTCATTAATTTTAATAGGCTAAACCTGTTATTTTATTTACATTTTTCTAATGTTTGTTATGTATTCTATCATTTGAAGCTAATTTCCTCCCCATATTTGTAACTGTTGTTTGGGGGGCGCAGGCTATCCTGTATTTTTATATCCCAATGTTGACAGGTATGGTCTAATCACTCGCTTTTCTGACACACAAAGCCTACTCTACGCAGTAAGCAGATCTCATTTCTAATTTAAATATGTAAATCCAAATCATATATTTAAAATACAAGTTAATGTTTAGATTTCAAAGATATACAAACATGTCACAGAGCTATGTACATGCCACATATATTTTAAAATTTATCAAAAAGAGTTTATATATGAATATGATGACATATGGCCTATATTTATGAGGTCCAAGGAACATTTCCAGGTTTTGATGAATAGGCTACTACTATGTTAATGCATTACATTTAAGTACAGCAGTTTTCTTTTTACTTTTAAAAAACAGTGGCATTTTTTTAATTAACTTTTAAAAGCACATTTTAATTTTAATGTTGACATTTTAATTATTAATTTTTTTACCTGTAAGCACACTGCAGTGTTAATGTTCAAACTATTTATAATGTTTAAAGTGTCTGACAATAATAAATATTCTTAATATAGGAATAATCTGCCTCTTTTTTGAACTGTGCAGAGCTGTAGCTGCTTAATTAGGCCTACTACACTACTGTATTTCAATGCCGGTCATTATGGTGGTACTTGGAGAGACAATTTTTTTCTGAGGTGGTACTTGGTGAAAAAAGTTTGAGAACCACTGCTCTAATCCCCTTAGAAGGACCCTCCGAAGGGATTAGGGCATAGGGCAGGGGTGTCCTCCAGAACACCAGCCCTCCATGACTGAGTTTGGACATCCCTGACATAGGGAGTAGCCCTTCATAATGAAATCCACCCCTTTTGACATTAAAAAAGAACAAGAAATCTGCACAGACCCCTCCCCCAGGAAACACCTGGCTATAAAGATTGACAATTAGCTATTCTCATCAGAAGGCAAGACCTTGTTTGCTGTGGCAAACAATACTGAGCATTGGGCTTTTATTTGTATATCTATTGTCTTTGTATTAACCAATTTCCTGTGCTGATAGGTTGGTTCTTGTCTCTAATTGTCTCTATTTTTTCAGTCTATTAAAAACATTATTTTAAACATAAACAAGTGTATGATTTTTGCCAAATAGATAAATAAAACAAAATCATCTGTGTGAGCTGTGCTAAATTTCCCAATGGAGAATCAGCCTTCATGGCAGGTAAAATTAACTTCATGCGATTTATGTAATGTGACTGCAGCTTATATCAGTGGTCCCTAGCCTTTTTGATTTGAATACCATCCAGAATATTTAAATAAAGAAAATATCATATGATGTCAGTTTCTAACCCTCTGTTGGCCAAACACATTTTGCATATTCATGGCTGAAATGGTTTCTTTTTAACATTCTTTTTCTTTCTCAATGTGTGTGTAGATTGAGTGGAGTGTTCCAGAAGACAGGAGAAAATCTTGTGTTGCTAAGGGAAAAACAGAGGTAAACCTATATTTGTGTGGTTAATGTGGGGGGACATACAGAGCTAAATAGCAAGCAAAAATAAAATAAATGCATAAAATGTAAGAAAAAAAAAAAAAAAAAATATATATATATATATATATATATAAATATATATAATTTTATTATTATTATTATTATTATTATTATTATATATTTTTACATTTTATTCATTAATTCTAGCCAAAAACATTTACATTTGAATAAAAAAAATGGAAAACAATGAATCAATACAGACTCGCTTATCTTTATTGATATGCTTAATGGTGTAAGATGGAAGATAATAATAAAAAAAATGGTTTTAATCACAATTCAAGCCAGGCCTATTGTCAGGATGTATTTCTGCAAGATAGATTTGTGCTCCTTTGTGCTTTAATGAATTGACCCACTGTGAAATATCAATCATTACTGGTTAACTGTACTAATTAATATGTGGGAGGTTTCACTAATGAAAATGTCTCATGATCTCAGACACAGCCCAGCAGTGTTCAGGTTTCCAATCATTGTTAATAATGCAGAAACACTCTTATTCTGCTCAGCGATTGTTTCAAAGTCACCCTTGACATATTCACACAAGATGTGAAGAGCTTCAGTAAAAAAAAACCCTGTTAATTTTCAGTGTCTTTTTAGGGTTTTTAATGAATAGAAAGTGAAAGAACATTTAATTATATATTATTTGTCTCACAGTATGTCATGCTTTATTCTGCTGCCCCTTACAGGATGACTGCAGGAATTATGTTCGTTTGCTGGAGTTTTTGGGCGATGGCCGCATATATGCCTGTGGGACATTTGCTTTTGACCCTCAGTGTGCTTTTATTGTAAGTGTACTTTCAAGTGTTACATACTATTAAGTAGCAAGTTTGAAAAGAAATGTGTCACATTTTGACACACATGCACATTCAGTGAAAAAGATGATTAATTGGATTACAACATTTTTTAAAGGTAAGTGGTTGTAAAATTTAAAATTGTTGTAAAATAAAAAAAATATTTGGTCTGAATTTAAACAAACAAATTAAGTTGAAAATTACTAAATTTAATTTGTTTAAATTCAACCCATCTAAATGGTTTGCAATAGTTTTACAAACCATTTGTTTTAGTGTGTATGTTGCTGAGAGTGGAATGTGGCAGATGAACTTCAGTTTAAGAGATAGTTTTAATTTACATTTATAGTCTTTTTACACACCCTTCACTTGTTCTAAACCTGTTTCAGTTTATGTTTTCAGTTGAACAGAAAAGTAGATATTTTAAAGAAAGCTGAAATCATCTAACCATTGACATCTGGAGAAACATATACTTTGGAAGTCAATGTTTACCATGTTTTCAGCTTTCTTTAAAATGTCCTCTTTTTTTCAACTGAAGAAACTTAAACCGGTTTGGAACAAGTAAAGGTAGGGTAAGTAACACCTGATTTACATGGGCGTCAGCATCAACGCTTCCCATTCACTTTGAATGGGTGACGTCAAGCGTTGCTGAACTGAATTGTGGATCAGTGCTCACTGCAGAAGTTTTGAATTTCTCAACTTTTTTAAGCACCAACAGAAGCGTCATCAGAACGCTTTATGCAAATACCCCCTTTATGCAAATACACTTTTCCTGTCTTCTCTTAATTTTTACAGAACATCTCTACATTCTCTCTGGAGAAACATGATGATGGTATTATGAAGATGGAGACTGGAAAGGGGAAATGCCCCTTTGAGCCCAGCCAGCCTTACACTGCTGTCATGGCAGGTATGAAACTGTAGACATACCGTATTAACTGTTGTTTTTATATTCTGTAAAGCTAATCCTAGATGCTAAACAAAACATTAATCCTAAACAAAGAAAGCATTTATTTTTTCTATTCTTTTCTTTTTGCTTACATTTTTTTCAGATTGTTTTTTTTCCCCTGAACCTAAAGCTGACATTAAACATTTCTATGTATTTTGATCATTATTTTGTTAATTTATTCAACTTTAATGGGACAATTGGCTGGTCCTCACTAAATAGGTTATATACTGTGACATTTGTGCAGGAACATTTGGTTCCCAACATGTTAACATAAAACACAATATATATATATTATATGTGTAACTCATCACCTCTTTCTTCTTTCTCTTTTTTTTCAGGAGGTATTCTGTACACTGCTGTCACAAGTAATTTCCTTGGCACAATGTATGACATTTCCAGAGCAACAGGCATCGAGCAGGAACGCATCCGTACTGACCGATCAATCAACTGGCTTAGTGGTAAGATACTCATCGCTCTATCCATCCATCTCTCCTTGTTGCATGTGATTAGTTAAACAGTAACAGGTTACTGTAATTAAATAACTTATCTGCTGAAAAAAGTTCACATATTGCATCCAAAACCACATTGAAAACGCAACGCGTGCTTCGTCCTTTACTGATTAAATGCGTTTCTAAACTCGCAATCTTCTGCCGTTTGTGTTTGCTATAGCAACCATCAGCTGTTCCTTACACATACAGCGCGGTCAATTTTCAAAATAGTTCAACTTTTGCCACTGTGTGGATTAATACTGTATGTGTGTCGTTGTTATTATTTGGGGTTAGGGTTAAGAGTAGAGTAATATGCTGGTGTTTAACTGCATTGCTTTATTGCATTCCTGTATTGGGCTCTCACATACTCTGCTACTTCATAGCCATGGTGGGTGTTTCTCTCTGTCTCGCGCTGAACCCAGTTGACCAATCACAACAGACTGGGTCATCGGACCAATCACAGCAGATTAGCCTCACGCAAAGGAAGGGATTGGGAACAAATGAATGAACAAATCATATGGGAGTCGTTGAGATAATTAGGAAAAAATAAATGCATACTATAAGACAATGAAAGTGTTTTTTGACCTTGCATGCATATCAGCCTGTTGTTGGAGACCCCCAAAACCAAAATATGACGTTTTATAATGCAAAATAGGGGCTCTTTAATTTTTCCCCTTTTTCTGTTTAATGGAAAAAATATTTTTTTTCTAACACATTTCTAAACATAATAGTTTTAATAACTAATTTCTAATAACTGATTTCCTTATCTTTGTCATGATGACAGTACATAATATTTTACTAGATATTTAAGATACAAGTATTCAGCTTTAAGTGCTATTTAAAGGCTTAACTAAGTTAATTAGGTTAACTAGGCAAATTAGGGTAATTAGGCAAATCATTGTATAGCGATTTATTTACCTTTGAACAAAAAGTGGCGTGTCCAAAATTATTCATACCCTGTCACAGTCTATAAGAAAAGTTCTATACCATTCCAAATAGTCCAAGCTGTTGTAAAGCATTCTGATTACCCTGATTTATTGGGAACAGATGTTTTAATCATCTCACATGTCATGAAAGGGCTACAAGACCATATCTAATTGTCTCATCTGGAAAAAGAAGACTTCTGGTCTTCTGTTTTATGGTGAAACAAAAAATGGTTTGGTCACAATGATGTATCTTTCATTTGGCATAAATAAGGACCCCTTAAACCTAGGAACACCATCTCCACTGTCAAATAGGCATGTTCAGTTCTGGGTTTCTTCCTGCCATCAAGGGTCGGCCTGGGCTTCCTCCCCTCGCCAAACCCCCGTTTGTCTCTCAAGTGCTGCACACGGACCGACGTCCTGCTTGCGGCAGGCTGCCTTTGTTGACTTTTGTGCTAAATAAACTGCCTTTGTTTTTGCCCGCACTTCTGGTGTTTGTCTGCTGTTACAGTAATAGCCAATAAAGGCTTTTCTATTGACTATTGAGAAGATTTGAATAATTTTGCACATGTAACTTTTTGTTCAAATGTAAATTAAAGTTAAGAAAAGTTAGTTTTTTCACATTATGCCTCTTGTACATCATCTTATTATCTTTTGGGAGAAGCCTGTGTCATTTCTGGTCAAAAAAACCTGCTGGTTGAATAACAATTTGCCCAGGATATGAATATTTTTAGGCTTGACAGTGTGTGCATATATGTACAGTTGCAAGAACAAGTATCTGAACCCTTTGGGATTTCTTGGATTTCTGCATAAATTTGACAGAAAATGTGTTCTGATCTTCATCTACGTCACAACAATAGAAAAACACAGTCTGCTTAAACCATAGGTCTCAAACTCAATTGCCGCAGCTCTGCACAGTTTTACACCAACCCTAATCAAACAAAGCTGATCCAACTAATCAAGGTGTTCAAGAGTAGTTAATTATGAGCAGTGAATAATGCAGACCAGTGAACTGCTCAGGAGCTGCTTTATGTTTCAAATGCAACCAGATAGTCTACACATACATAACAATGACATTTTTCAAGAAGGTTGTATTTGTTTGACAATTTTGCATGCTTAAAAAATAATGACTTTATCACTTTCATAACTCCTGCCTGTTTCTGAACACAGATCCTGAGTTTGTTAGTTCTGCATTCATTCAAGAGGATGAAAAGAACAATCCTACTGGTGAAGATGACAAAATTTACTTCTTCTTTACTGAGGTGGCTAAAGAGTATGACCTCTACACCAAGGTCAAAGTGCCCAGAGTAGCCAGAGTCTGCAAGGTAGGAATGAAACCTACTAGGTTTTCTTGTCTAGTCCCTTTATGCTTTTACTTTTGATATCTCAGAGTTATGCTGTAAAGTAGTTTGGATCAGACTTCAAAATGCTATGTAATTGTTCTGCTCTACTTAAGTTCACATTTCTTCAATCATGAACTTCCTCTATTCCACAGGTGTCAAACTCAGTTCCTGGAGGACCACAGCTCTGCACAGTTTAGCTTTAACCCTAATTAAACACACCTGATCAAATCAACTGAGTCCTTCAGGCTTGTTTGAAACCATAGACTGTAAAAAATATGGACGCAGTATCCGTGACGTCACCCATAGATTTCTGAAGAGCACAAATGAAGCTACAAGTGGGCATGGCCAATCGTCGTCATATTGTTCATGCGTCATCACACCGACCGGGGGTAACCAAAAAAGGGCAAAGAGGCAGAGCATGAGCAGAGCTACAGATGCCTGCTGGCATTTTGCTTAGACAAGCTTTTCTTTGGAAGAAACACTTAATACCTCATTACCTGCGGTTCATTTCTGTTCTGACCACATGGGCTTGATTGTATAACTATATCAATAAAGTGTTTAGTCTTTTAAAAACACTGTTGTAATACATTGAGCCACTAAGCATTGTTCTTATGACATTTTTCTACAGGAGGAAAATGCGAATTACTTCCAAATACTTCAAATATAGTCTGTGTTAGTAAATGCAAGGCTATTTATGAAATCCAGGCATAACACTGTATGACAACGTTTCAGATGACTATTCTATAGCCTACAGCTAATCAATCTTTTAGATTCTGGAGAGCATTCAAGTTCTAAAGAAAATTATAAATGATAAATTATCTAAAGGGAATAATATTAAATAAAACAAATACATTTATAGATATGATATAGAAGTATATAATAATTTCACTCACCTGGGAAATGGAGGCCACTTGAATGGTTTGTGAACATAATTAAGTGCACAGCATGCCATAGTATCTGATAATTGTAAGAAATAATTCCAAAAGGCAATTGACTGTGTAAAGCCACATAAAACAAAACAAAAATACAGTGTATATGCTGAGTTCAGTGGCTAATCAGCCGAAATGACTTGACGGCGCCCAGTAAGACCTAGCTGTCACTCAAGTGGCCATTCCCTTAATTATGCAGACTTAATATAACATAATATGAATTAAACTGATGAGTTATAAAAAAAAAAAATTCACCCCCTCACAGTTGTCATGAAGTGTAATATTAGCTATATACACCAAAATTGTTTTTTGTACCTTTTTTCTGCAGTAAAGTTGGTCATTTCAACATTGGGGTCAATAGAAATGTGCTCTATTATGGAGACAGGCCTAGCAGATTTTTGATAAATTGTAGTTTCAGTTACTTCCATATTAGTTTCACGAGGGAGAGCGGGATGTTGCTGCTTGTTTGAAACCAACAGAAAAGTGTGTTGAAGCAGGGCTGGAACTAAACTGTGCAGGGCTTCGGAGTTTGACACCCCTGCTCTGTTCTTTGCCATTGGTATGTATTTCATCACCCATTTATATATTTATCTGATCTTTTTTGATCTCTCTGTTTCCTAGTCTGATGTAGGTGGCATGAAGACTCTGCAGAGACGATGGACGACATTTCTGAAGGCACAGCTGGTGTGTGAAGATCGAGCAAGTGGACAGCGATTTAACATTCTGACTGATGTATTTACTGTACAGCACCAACCTGGATACCCCAACAGTACACACTTCTATGGCATATTCACCTCACAGTGGTACATGCATTAACTTTGACCTTCTGAGCTGATTTTGTTTCTGAATCATTTCAGTTACCTTTTCTTCATAATTGATTTCTTTTTATTGTGTGTTTTATGTTATTTGAATGTGTTATGTGTAGGGAAAGAGAGAAGCTGTCAGCCGTGTGTGTGTACAGTCTAGAGGAGATCACTAAAGTGATGAACGGACCCTTCAAAGAGTTAAAAAAGAGCTGCGAGAACTGGATTAACCCAGAGCCCATACCAACACCACGACCAGGACAGGTAGACCCCTCATTACCATATCACATCATTTATTATTGTACAATATATTTAGTAGTACATTATACTCTGCCGTTTTTTTTTCCTTGGTAGGCTACATACACTCACCGGCCACTTTATTAGGTACACCTTACTAGTACCAGGTTGGACCCCCTTTTGCCTTCAGAACTGCCTTAATCCTTTGTGTCATAGATTCAGCAATATACAGGACATATTCCTCCGATTTTGGTCCATATTGACATGATAGCATCACACAGTTGCTGCAGATTTGTTGCCTGCACATTCATGATGCGAATCTCCTGTTCCACCACATCCTAAAGGTGCTCTATTGGATTGAGATCTGGTGACTGTGGAGGCCATTTGAGTACAGTAAACTCATTGCCATGTTCAAGTAAACAGTCTGAGATGATTTGCACTTTATAACATGGCGCATTATCCTGGAATTAGCTATAAGAGTATGGGTACACTGTGTTCATAAAGGGATGGACATGGTCAGCAACAATACTCAGGTAGGCTGTGGCATTGACATGATGCTCAATTGGTACTAATGGGCCCAAAGTGTGCCAAGAAAATATCCCCCACACCATTACACCGCCGCCACCAGCCTTAACCGTTGATACAAGGCAGGATGCATCCATACTTTTATGTTGTTGATACCAAATTCTGACCCTACCATCCGAATGTCGCAGCAGAAATCGAGACTCATCAGACTGGGCAATGTTTTTTCAATCTTCTATTGTACAATTTTGGTGAGCCTGTGCGAACTGTAACCTCAGTTTCCTGTTCTTAGCTGACAGGTGTGTCACCAAGTGTGGTCTTCTGATACTGTAGCCCATCTGCCTCAAGGTTTGACATGTTGTGCATTCAGAGATGCTCTTCTGCATACCTTGTTGTAACGAGTGGTTATTTCAGTTACTGTTGTCTTTCTGTCAGATCTAACCACTCTGGCCATTCTCCTCTGACCTCTGGCATCAACAAGGCATTTGCGTTCACAGAACTGCCGCTCACTGGATATTTTCTCTTTTTCGGACCATTGTCTGTAAACCCTAGAGATGGTTGTGTGTGCAAATCCCAGTAGATCAGCAGTTTCTGAAATACTCAGACCAGCCCGTCTTGCACCAACAACCATGCCACGTTCAAGGTCACCTAAATCACTTAAATCAACTGCAGCAGATCGTCTTGACCATGTTTACATGCCTAAATGCATTGAGTTGCTGCCATGTGATTGGCTGATTAGAAATTTGCGTTAAAGAGCAGTTGGACAGGTGTATCTAATAAAGTGGCCGGTGAGTGTACATTTACACCTACAGTACAGTATTGTACTAATTTATACTATAGTATGCTGTTCTAGACCTTACAACATAATATAATATTATACAATACTGAAAGGGTTAGGGTTAATGTACCATGCTGTTCTATACATTACATGGATGTTTTATTATATGCATAATAATATGAATATATGCATAATAAAGAACCATATTGTATAGTGTAACTTAATATTACATTCAACAGTTCTTTCTGGTTCTCGATTTTGATTGGGTAAAAACTGTGCAATATTCTACTAATGTCAGCACTGATCCAGCCTCTTCACCTGTGTTATTAATAATCAGTATAGTTTGACTGCGGCTGATTGACAACATAATGTATTTTTGAAACTTTAGGTGAGAATGTAGTTGTTTAGATTTTAGATATGTTGCTTGATAATGGATAGTACCTGTTTGAAATTAGTTTCAATGATATGGAACTTCTGTGTCTATGCGGCCATTTAGCCTTTCATTCATGCCAAGAGCACCCTTCTGGTGCAGACTTATTCTGCAGTATACTGTATATAAAGCCAATATTTGTTTGCAGTCATCTGTTATTTTCTCTAGAGCAAATATATTTTACTGGAATGTTAAGTTGTACAACTTTATATATTGTGCTATATAAAACATGGCCCTTGTGTTTGGATTCATTTACTTAGCATTTTTATATTGTAGTATGTTAAATGTTTTGTTGAGTAAATGACATTTGATAAAAATTGCAGAAGTATTGAATAATTGTATTTTGTATTGCTTTGTAGTGATTGGCAGTTGATATTACATTGTTGCCATCAGATGGTGACAGATTCTATTATAATGAATCTTAACGAGAGTCATAAACCAGGGGTGTCAAACTCCTGGAAGGCTGTTCCTTGAAGGCCACAGCCCTGCAGAGTTTACTGCTTCAATAAATTAACTGTAGGCTTCAAACAAGCCTGAATGACTCAATTAGTTTGATCAGGTGTATTTAAGAGTTAAAGCTAAAGTGTGCAGCGCTGTGTCCCTCCAGGATCTGAGTTTGACACCTGTGTTTAATTTAAACTTTGGCTAAACTAATATGGAAATTAAGGGCAATCACACTCTAAGTTGATCTCTCTCTTTTGTATATTGTATTACTCTACATAGTTATATTAAATAGCAGTATTTTTAAGACTACAGCTTTGCACATTTTCTATGGTTTTTTTTCAATTCAGATGTTTGTTCTAATTCAAGCATAAGTGGACTCCGCTGGATATTTTGCCATGATTTCACTTTGAAGGGAGCATATATGTTTTATTTAAATGCCATTTTAGGGTGCACTGGTTTTGACACACACTTCCTCGCACCACCATATCACCCCTGTACTTCAGCAACTTCTCTGGCTTCCTGTTAAGTCACGTATTGATTTTAAGACCTTGATTTTAACATATAAACCAGTGCATGGGCTAGCACCTGACTACATTTGTAACATGGTAACTCTCGCCAATCCCACCCGCAGTCTTAGTTCTTCATCTGTACTTACGCTGTATCAGCCACTTTGTAAACTAAAGACCATGAGTGGTGGAGCTTTTTCGTATAGTGCGCCTAAGCTATGGAGTGGTCTACCCATCAGCATCAGGAATGCCACTTCTCTGGACTTATTGTGACTTACTGAAATTATTGATATTATTATTATTATTATTTTGTAACGTTTATTCGTGTCTATATGTCTGTGTATCACCTACCTTGGCGACAAGCAGGACCGACCCGGTGCAAACAGTGATAATGTCTGCTTGTCTCCACCAAAAATGACTTCTGCAGACATTGCGTAATGTTCTGAACGTTTTTAATATTTTTTGCAGCAAATAGATGCAAATGATGCTTTGTATTTTGATTTTGGTAATAAAACCAAAAGATTCAGTAAAAGCAGAACGACCATGATATGCATACGTCTCCATTTTGGCACTTTGCTTCCGTGGCCGTCACCAAACAACAGCTGTACACAAAACAGCAGCTTGATGACGCAAGCGTACCGGGGTTCAGAAGGAAAAAAGACAGTGTGAACACAAACCAGCCAAGGGGGGACAATCGAACTTGGGTTTGGACTAGGCATTCAGGCCAAGTGTGAAAGCACCCTTAGTGTATTATATGTGAATTCATATTGCATTTATTTACAGAGATATATTATGTCACACTTTACTCTTCTCCAGTAAGAAGATGCTGCGAGCAGTGCCATTGTGCAGATCCCTGAATAAAGGTTTTAAAGTGAAAGAAAGTTTTCTTGTGCTCAGGTAGGAGAAGAATGGAGTATGGAGCAATGCACACTGTGTAAGGACCTGTTAATAGTTATGTTTCCAAACAAAACTGGAATATCGCACAGGTTCCATCCAATGAATCAAAGAGAAAAAAATCGTCACATCCTGATAAATTGCCACCAAATATCAAAATACAAAAAAGGAATTTGCTACAGTAGGAGAAGCCAATGTGGACCTTTTTTCTTAGTTAATAAATTACTTGTGCCTCAGATGATGAAGATGAAATGTGGGTTTTGGAGGTACGAGACTGCATGCTCTTTGGGAGTGGGGGAGCATGACATATGGGAGATGGTTTGCTGGTAGCTGGCATATAGCTGGAACTGTACCCCAGAATGCGGTTTGACCAAGTGGGCCAGGTGCAGGCCCATAACATTGTTGGTATCAACAATGTTATGGGCCTGCACCTGGGTCCTTCACCGAGGCAGGTGAAGGGGGCCTTGGAGGAAATCTCTATGGTTCACCAAGAGGAAGTGCCATGCAACTCCGGGATAGGGAGCATGTCGCAGCAAATGTTTTTGACATCAAACTTAGTTTTTTCCTGACTGACTGGTGTTACCCAGCACTCGGTAGGAAATATAGAGTAGGCTATAGTCTGAGATTGTACAATCTCGCAAATGTGTGTGACATCCAGCCCGCAGGTCTACAGATGTTTAGATATTTAGATATTTCACTTGCCTTAGCCTACCTCCAAAACAGACAAAGAGCTGCTCAGAGGATCTTATGCTCTGAGTGCGGTCCACGTACACATGCAGTGGGCTTACGACACCGCACGACACAGATCGGGCAAATTTTGGGGACTTCTCAGTGAGAAGTACACCATTTAATGAGTAGATTCCTCCTTAGGGCCAGATTAAGAACACATTGAGCCCTGGGGCTATAGCAAATCCAAGGGCTTTTTTTACCTCACAAAAGTGTATATATATATATTGTTGCTGTTGTTGTTATTATTATTGTTATTATTATTATTAATAATATACTAATTAATATTATGATCAAATTTTCCACCATTTGATTTATATTTGATTATTATATATATTTTTCTATTTTATTATAAAAGGCCTGCAAGTAGGCTATACAAAATTAAGTAATGACATAATATGAAAGTAATATTAAAAGAAATATTAAAGTTCAAACAGGCTGCAAAAATCAGCAAAACAAAAAAAACATTTGCAATACTTCCTAAATTAGTGCTTTATAATAAATACTTTGAATAGGGGTTCACCTTTAAAACGTTTCTTAAGAACTTTAGCTGATCATAAATCCCTAATGATAGTATATCTTTAAAATCCATGCTTCTAATATCCAAAATATTGTGGTCTAAGTTACAGAAGGCTAGCATCCTTATTTCATTTAATTTATTTGCATCAGTTATATTGCATTATGAAAGCCAGTGCCAATATTTCATTGCTCCATATTATTATTGTCATTTTCATAAAAGGGGCAAAATTAACATTCATAAAAAAAGTTTGCTTTCTAACTGGTTCAGTTAGACTTACTGTAAAGCGTAACCGAGTGTATTTACTTGAGATAGATACTCCGCAATGATGAATATTTTGATAACTGCTTGTGTAGGCTATTTGATTTGTTTGCGCACTGTCTTGGTTATATTGTATGATGGAGGGATTGCGCGGGTGCGCGCTGGTTTTTTGAGTCCAGCTGTAACTGTTGGGCGGCCGAGACAGCGCTTCAGTTATGAGTCCATTCAGCATGATTCCGCCTGTCCCAGCTTCTGTTACTACATGTACAAGTTAATCAATGTTTGTTCTACGACGAGCTTGGTTAGCCTACCTTTGACTGGACAATTCTCGCGGTAGTGCTGAAATAAGGGACTGCCCTGGGAAAATTGGGACATCTGATCACCCTTATGGGTGACTAAAACAGTGATATTCAATATTCTGATTGGGCTACTGCCACTCCGAGCCCCAGTTTAGCACCGGTGTCACTGTTTTTGAACAGCAGCTAACCGAAAGGAATATTCACATTATTGACGAGAGAAAGCATAACGCAAAGAGGCGTTTCCTGCGTCAGATCGCAAATTAGTTCTTCAGCCAATCAAGGACCCCCTTCTTCTGTGGGCCCTGGGGCTTCAGCCCCACCTAGCCCTCATGTTAATCCGGCCCTGCTTAGGGCGTAGGCCTGCCTCTTAGAGGGGGCTCTAGCATGAGTGATGGTGTTAACCACAGATGCCGATAGGTCACCTAAGTCTGCCGTATCGCATCTATGGACCACACGTAGAGGTTCCAGAGAGCTGGATGCAGGTACCAGATTGTGCCCCTTCCCTGAGAGAGAAGGTCCTTCCTCAGTGGAATCTGCCAGAGAGGGGCCGTCGCGAGGACTTCTGTGAACCAGGTCCGGTTGGACCAATAGGGTGCAACTAGCAAGACCTGCTCCTCATCCTCCCTGACCTTGCACAGTGTCTGTGCAGGAAGGCTCACTATTTGCACATGCCTCAGGGCCAGCTGTGAGCCAGTTCATCTGTGCCGAGGTAGGCCTCGGTCAGGGAATAAAACCACTGGCAATGGGTAGTCTAAGCTGAGACAAACAGGTTGGCCTGGGCCTTGCTGAAATGCTCCCCTATCAACTAAACTGCACCAGGGTGGATCCCCCATTCTCCTGGCAAGGTGAGCTGCTGTGAGAGCACGTCTTCTGCACTGTTAAGCTCGACCAGAATGGGAATGGTCCGCTTCGATTTGAGTCGCATGTGACTCCATAGACTCCATAGAAGCAGATGCGGCAATCTGAGACATGCGGTGGTTAATGTAAGCTACCAACGCCATGCTATCCATCCTCTCCAGCATGTGCTTCCCAGCCAGTGCTGGTCAAAATTGGTGGAGGGCAAGAAACTACCAACAGCTCCAGGCAATTGATAAGCCAATGAGACAGGGGTCCAGTCCACGAACCGCAGCTACATGCTCGTTGTACACAGCGCCCCAGCCTGTGAATGTGTATGTGTGTGTATATAAGTAGATATAAGTAGATAACAAACATATAATACTGAAAGAAAAATATATCATCTAACCCATTTAAAAAGTTTTATAAACCCCAATTAAAACTTTTTTAAATTATCTTTCAGTAAGATGGCCAACATTTGTGTGGGTACCACACTGTCATGAATGAAACTACTAACTATATGATGGCTTTTTCTTAACAGGACAGAATACTCAGCCACCTTTGCAGTACCTTGGGTAGTGAACCAGATAACATGTCAGAAATGTAGATTGTACCCATTATAAGTTGAGCGTACAAGAACAAACTTACATTTTTTAATTAAAGAAGTATGTGATGCTGTTGTACAAATACTAATAATCTTTGCGCAGCAATGCTTACTGCAAATTTAAATGAATAATTTACCCAAAGATTAAAATTTACTCTCCTTAAAGTGGTTCCAAACCTTAATGATTTTTTTTCTTCTGTTGAACACAAAAAATATATACAACCCCAAATCCAAATTTACTTTGACTTGTATTTAATTGCAGACAATATGAACAACCAAGATATTTCATGTTTTGTCTGGTCAACTTCATTTCATTTGTAAATATACATTCTTTCTTGTCATTCAGACTTGCAACACATTCCAAAAACGTTGGGACCAGAGCAATTTAGGGCTAATAATCAGGTTAATTGGTAAATAATGTGATTAGAATCAGGTGATGTCAACAGGTGATTTTAATTATGATTTGGTACAAAAGCAGCATCCAAGAAAGGTCTAGTCCTTAATGTGAGAAATTATTGAAAAGTTCAAAAACAATGTTCCTCAAAGAAAGATAGGAATACATTTGGATATTTCACCTTCAACAGTGCATAACATGATTAAAAGACTCAAAGAATCTGGAGAAATTTCAGTGCATAAAGGACAAGGGCTTAAGCCTAAGCTGAACAACCGTGATATCCGATTCCTCAAGCGGCACTGCATCAAGAATCGCCATTCTTCTATAAGCGATTTCACCACATGGGCTCAAGACTACTTTGGCAAACCATATGTAGTTATATCCACAAATGCCAGTGAAAACTATACTGTGCCAAAAGGAAGCCTCTTGGTTAACAGTGTCAAGAAACGCCGTCGACTTCTCTGGGCTTGGAGGCACCTAGAATGGACCATCACACAGTGGAAACATATACTGTGGTCAGATGAATTAGTATTTCAGGTATTTTTGGAAGAAATGGAAGCCGTAAGAAGGACCAAAAAAGAAAAGGATCATCCAGACTGTTACCAGCAACCAAAGTTCAAAAGCCAGGGTCTGTCATGGTATGTGGTTGTGTCAGTGCCCATGGCAATGGTAACTTGCACTTCTGTGATGGCACCATTAATGCTGAAAAGTACATAGAGATTTTGGAGCACAATATGCTGCGTTGTTTTCCAGGGACGCCCATGCATATTTCAACAAGACAATGCAAAACCACATTCTGCACACATTTCAAAGTCCTGGCTGTGGAGGAAGAGTATACATGTACTTGACTGGCCTGTCAGCAGTTCTGACCTGTCTCCAATAGAGAATGTGGGGCGCATTTTGAAGCACAAAAAGCAACAACGAAGACCCCATACTGTTGCCCACCTTAAGACTTGTTTGCAGGAAGAATGGGACAAAATTACACCTGAAACACTTCATCACTGTGGAAAGGATTGGCAACATTACAAAGTGATAAATGCTTTACTGTTCCAACTTTTTTTTTAATGTGTTGCAAGAACTAAAATTGTAATACATTTTTTTTTTTTTTTTTATATGTAATGTGCTGTTGTAATGTCTGCAATGAAATACAAGTCAAAGTAAATTTCGAAATAAATTCTTTCTTTTTTATTTGCGTTTTCCATACTGTCCCAACTTTTTCTGATTTGAGGTTGTTATTTGAACAAAGCTGAAAGCCTGTAACCACTGACTTCCATAGTAGGAAAAACAAATTCTATGAAAGTCAGTGGTTACAATATATTTTCTTAGAGTCACTATTATGGGTTTTTGAAAATGAGCTTCAATACAGTGAAATGAAAACATCCAGCTGTGGTTTAAATCTCAAAGTGCACCGTGTTTAAAACTATTGATTCTTTAACAAAATAGTTGACTCTGAGTCTAAAAAACACATCGACGCCGATGCGGTGCATCATCAAATATGAAGTGCCGGATCTGGTAAAACGTGAATGCACCTTTCCCTTCAGACACTAGCGGAGCGCAGGGGATCACTGGACTGATCACTGACAGATGGAGATTCGGCTGTGGGGAATAAAGGGTTAAAGTTCATTTTCACAACAATACCACAGTATAGCCAACCTAGTGCTGTGTCTGTTCCTGTCGTTTTTCTGATGATTGATACAATAACCTATGCAGCAACGTGGGATTCGTCGGCCAGCAGAGACTATTATGTATTGGACTTTGACAGGGGTTTTATCAGTAACTGTTACAGTTCATATGGACCAGTTTCTTTTTCCCCCAGATCATAACATGTAAGTGTAATTAAAATTGTTTCCTCGTTTTCTGTAGTTTGCAAAATATGTATTTAATTGTGTGTTGTAGCTTGTAATCGCTCCGCACGACTTATAATCACCTATTATAGATCAGTGCTTGTACTGTATCTCTCAGGTTAAATCTTTATGGGCTATTCACATATTGCATCCAAAACCACATAAAAAAAACCCGATGCATGCTTCTTCATTTACTGATTTAAATGCGTTTCTGAACTCACGATCTCCTGCTGTTTGTCATTGCTATGGCAACCATCAGCTGTTCCTCACATGTGCGGTGTGGTCAATTTTCAAAATAGTTCAAAACTTTTGCCACTGTGTGGATTAATACTGAATGTTTGTCATTGATATTACTTGGGGTTAGGTTTAAGAGCAGAGTAATATGTGTTTCTCTCTGTCTCCCACTGAACCCAGTTGACCAATCACAGCAGACTGGGTCATCGGACCAATCACCGCATTAGCCTCACGCAAAGGAGGGGTTTGGGAATAAATGAATCGCTCAGGGTTTATACACATTTTTACTACTAAAATTCCATGACTTTTCCAAGACTTTCAAGTAAATTGTCATGACCTAATGTTTCATGCAATGTCTACATATGCGTGGTAAAAAACAATACATGTTCAAATTTATTACAGCATATCGTAAAACACGCAACAATCTATTTAGTTTCAGCTTATATCTATATCTATGTAAAATTGATTTAGATAATGCTTACATCGCACTAATAATGTGAGAGTATGTGATAGGCCAAGGACAGAGAAGTAGTAAAGACAACCAACTTATATTCAAGTATACAGATATCTGTTTTCCATGACTTTTCCAAAACTTTGTGGGTTTTTCTGATTTTCCAAAACTTTTCCAGGCCTGGAAAATGCCATGTCAAAATTCCATGACTTTTCCAGGTTTTCCATGACCGTATGAACCCTGATCGCTGAACAAATCATATGGGACTCGTTGGGATAATTAATAAATATATATAATAAATTAAATATATAATAAATATAAATATATAATATAAATATATAATAAATGCATATTATAAGACAATGAAAGTGTTTTTTTACCTTGCATGCATATCAGCCTGTTGTTGCAGACCCCCAAAACCAAAATATGACCTTTTTTAATGCATAATAAGGGCTCTTTAAATATCATCTTTTGTGTTCAACAAAAGAAAGAAACTTATTTAGAAACAAGTTAAGGGTTTGAGTACATGATGATAAAATTGTCTTTTTTGGGTGAACTATTCATTTAATGAAAGTTATGCTGCATGTGCTGCATTAGTTTTAGAAAGTATACTCATTCTTTCACCATCACATACACACCGGCTGTACATCCCAAGGAAGGAGAATCCAGTGTGCTTTGGTGCAAAGTGCAGAATTTTTGGTGCTTAGTGCAGGATTTTGGGACTTGTGTAAAGTTCAAAGTGCAGGGTTTCTAGTGCAAAGTGCAGAATTTTGTGACTTGTGGAGCTGCGCATCAGTGGATTTGCTCTTCAGTGTTTGGACTTTCAGCAGTGACATTTACATTACACTGAACTGAACTGAACTAAACTGAACTTTAGCTCTGAAAACTGGATTGAAGCAGTTTCAATTTACTAGAACTTCTTCTTTGTTAAGCTGCTTTGACACAATCTACATGGTAAAAGCGCTATAGAAATAAAAGATGAACAAGGGAGTGAAAAGGTCTGATGCTGTGGTGGTGGCTGCTGAACTTCCTTTAGCAGTGCTGGCCTTGTAGCTATGCTCTCCAGTTTAACCATTGATACTAGTTAAAATAAAAAAAATAAAATAAAAACACACACACATTTTGTTCACAAGATGAGGCTGGTGCACAATAAAGTGGGATTTCTCATTTTCAAAAATGTCCACCTCTAAATAATTGTGCAACAGCATGGTCACAAGATCTAAATGAGTTTTACCTGCCTGCCTGCAATATTTTAGTAATTATTTGCCATTGTAATTTCTGTAAACAGAGAACTAATTGTCAATTAGTCAATGAATTTGAAATAGGAGTAACAACAATCTACCTGATGAATGAGGTGATGGTCTGAGGTTACTCTGTGAGTCACAGTGAAGCACAGATGACCGATGACTGGCTCAGTGGACAGAAAGCCTTTTGCTCTGGGTCAGCTAGTTCAGCATCACTGACTGCAGATGCTTCTGCCAAAACCTTATAAACACACCACATGACAATAAATGATTAATTAGCTGTGCAAAGTCACTAATCTGTAACTACACAAGATATTTATAATATTAGCAAACCAGTTGTCTTTTCATATGGTTACATTTTTACACAGTTTAAAATGTGCACAAGGTAGCTGCAGTGCTGTACTCCTGTATTGATTTGAAAGTTATATAAAAAAGAAAGAAATATAAAAGAAATACAAGTCTTACCAGACACAATTCACATTTTCATCAAGCATCTCTGACTGATCCAGGAGCATGTTTTCCACCATAACAGAGCCAGCTGTCTGTGTTATCTGGTACGGAACACTTGTGACTGCCTGGACTGATGATAAATTACAACACTAACACTACCAAAAACAACAACCTACTCTGCACACTATTAACAGAGCATGCCTTTCAGATAACTGCCTATTATGATGTCACCAGTATGGTTGGGAAAAGTGGTTTTCCTGACACTTTTTCTTCCAAATGTGTGAAAAATCTTTGAGTGTGAAAAATGCTTTGTAAAACATTTTAATATAGTATTTTATGGTATTATGTGGTATTTTTTACACGTTTTTTTTTGTTTTGTTTTTTTAACCTGAAATATGCTCTTTAAATAAGATACGAAAAATGCACGAGTGTAAAATAAGTGAGTGATAAATAAGATGTGAACGTGGTGGGGCACAAGGACCAGTTTTAAAAAAGTAGTAGAGTAAAAAGGAGTAATCTAGTGTTTACTTTGCTTTGGCTTTTATGGAATTGATGTTGGTAAATACCCTGAACTCTGTGGATTTATGTCATTTTATCCCCTTCTACATTATCTTGATCTGTGAGCAATCACTATAAGACAAAATAATACTCACATGAGGCATGGACAATTTAAATTCTAGTTCTAAAGTGATGTTTTTGAATTAGCAGGGTTTTTTTTTCAAGCAATACATTGGGTCAATTTTAGACGTGAATCAGTGGTGGAATAAATAACTTTCTCACGCAAAAAGGTTTTTGAGACACTCCATGGTTGTTTTTATTTTTTCATAAAATTGTACACTTATTTACTTAGGGAACATGTCCACCAAAACCAAAGTATTTTTTCAATTATTTTAAATGATAGCACCATGTTGTTGTTTTTTTTACAATGCCAGCAGCGTAACAAGGCACTAAGCATCTGTTCCACATGAAGCTCTGATCGCTTGGTATTTTTTAATGATCTGACACTTGGTCTTAAGCGTGCTGAGCGGTTTTAGAAGAAAGCTGGTTGTATATCAGTACTGCTGTGATTGCGTGGGGGACTCGGCAGTGGTCACAGCAGTGGTGATATACAGTGCATCCGGAAAGTATTCATAGCGCTTCACTTTTTCCACATTTTTTTATGTTACAGTCTTATTCCAAAATTGATTAAATTCATTTATTTCCTCAAAATTCTACACACAATGCCCCATTATGACAATGTGAAAAAAAGTTTTTGAAATTGTTGCAAATTTATTAAAAATAAAAAACCTGAAAATGTCATCACATGTACATAAGTATTCACAGCCTTTCCTCAATACTTTGTTCATGCACCTTTAGCAGCAATTACAGCCTCAAGTCTTTTTGAATATGATGCCACAAGCTTGGCACACCTGTCTTTGGGAATTTTTGACCATTCCTCTTTGCAGTACCTCTCAAGCTCTATCAGGTTGGATGGGAAGCGATGGTGTACAGCCATTTTCAGATCTCTCCAGAGATGTTTAATAGGATTTAGGTCTGGGCTCTGGCTGGCCCACTCAAGAACATTCCCCGAGTTGTTGTGAAGCCACTCCATTGATATTTTGGTGGTGTGCTTTGGGTCATTGGAAGATGGAAGATGGACTGGAAGACAAACCGTCGCCCCAGTCTAAGGTCAAGAGCACTCTGAAGCAGGTTTTCATTCAGGATGTCTCTGTACATTGCTGCATTCATCTTCTCTCTATCCTGACTAGTCTTCCAGTTCCTGCTGCTGAAAAACATCCCCACAGCATGATGCTGCCACCACCATGCGTCACTGTAGGGATAGTATTAGCCAGGTGATGAGCGGTGCCTGGTTTTCTCCAAACGTAATGCCTGACGTTCACTCCAAAGAGTTCAATTTTGGTTTTCCTTCTGTAAGTTTCTCCTCTCTCCACAGAAGAATGCTGGAGCTCAGACAGAAATTTTTTTGTAACCTTCCCCAGCCTTGTGTCTTGAGACAATCTTGTCTCAGAGGTCTACAGACAATTCCTTTGTCTTCATGCTTGGTTTGTGCTTTGGCATGCACTGTCAACCCTGGGACCTTATATAGACAGGTGTATGCCTTTTCAAATCATGTCCAATCAACTGAATTTACCACAGGTGAACTCCAATTAAGCTGCTGAAACATCTCAAGAATGATCAGTGGAAACAGAATGTACCTGAGCTCAATTTAGAGTTTCACGGCAAAGGCTGTGAATACTTATGTTCATGTGATTTTTCAGGTTTTTTATTTTTAATAAATTTGCAACAATTTCAAAAAATATTTTTTACACATTGTCATTATGGGGTGTTGTGTGTAGAATTTTGAGGAAATAAATGAATTTAATCCATTTTGGAATAAGGCTGTAACTAGGGCTGGGCGATAATCCAATAACGATAATTATCACGATATATATTTTTTCAATAAAACGATAATGACAGTTCGATAAAGTGTTTGATCATATTTATGCATAACGCTGCGTAGGCATTTAGCAGCCTGCACTTCCGGATGCCGAACACAGTACAAGTTCACAGCCATACAGTGTTAGTTGCGCTTGGAGGAGTACGAAAAAAATAAGTAAAAATAAATAAATAAATAAATAAATAAATAAATAAGGTAACAGTCACAGACATTGTTGACAAAGGAAGGTCACTAAACTTCAGTAGTCTGGAGCTACATCGTTTTTTTGCAATCCGACACAAAACAGAGCAACGTGCACTGCAAACTGCGCAGATGACTCGTGCTATCAAAAAACAGGCAACACCACAAACCTGTTTCATCATTTAAAACAATGCCACCCTCATGAAGATGCTAGGAAATTACAGACCCAAACAAGTGTTGTAAACGTGGACCATCTACAAGCATCAGCGCAAGTACCCAGCAGAGTCTCATATCATAATTTTCGAAAGCCGTGCCTTACAAGAAAAAAAATGAAAAGACACTATAACAGACCACCCAATCTCAATAAACACTTGATGCTTGCTGTAAACTACAGGCTGCATTATTTAAGGGCATTTGTTACGACATTGATAGGATCTTAAGCTTAGGTTTCCTTTATAATTTCAAGATATTTTCTTTGAAATCTGTAATACCACTATTGTCCCTCATAGACTGTAAAATAACCCGCCTTTATATATTTTATTATTCTATAAATATTTTAAAATGTATATTTTCCTGCAAATTTGACACAAGCAAAGTAAATTGTGGCCAGTTTTACTTAAACACCCTCCGCTATAAAAACAAGTCCGCTATAGCCTATGCTTTAGCTCCAAAACAATCCATCAAACTGTTTTCACGGTTTGAATTTAATTCAAAGTGGTTTGTAAGAGCAGGACAGTCTTTATAAACTATTAGCAGCACTGATAGTATTCTTAGATTATCTCGGAAGAATGAACTCGGTCTGAAGGATGAGAGAACTCAGAAACTCGTTGTGTGAATGGAGATGCTCCCCGCATGTCGGCTGTGATGCGTGATTTTTAAAATGAGAGTCTGCATAGGCCTATTTGTACCTGTGTCAGATAAAATTGGATTAAACACTCGCGGATATAGCCGAGATCTGCGCATAACAGGGTTTTATGTGTCATGCAATGTCAAGAAAGTGAATCCATAAGGTAAGGTAAACCGCACACTTGATTATGTAATGCATAAAGTCGTGGATGCGTCTCACAGCGCAAAGCAGTTAAATGTCCATGCTTAATCAGTCATCAATAAGGTCTATCGATTAAAGGGTTATTGACAATCAATAGATCATATTGCATCTCTAAATAAAATATATTAAAGAATATTTCACCCTAAATTCACCATACTCACCATTAAAAGGATAGTTAATCCAAAACTGAAAATTCTGTCATCATAAACTCACCTTTTACTTGTTCCAAACCTGTTGTTGAACAATAATATACAATAACTTGTAGGGTAATGTCTTTGGTTGTTGAAAACTTGAACAGTAAATGCTGAAAAATGATTAAGATTGCACTTTTGTTTATTATTTTTTTAATTTATATTGTCAGACAGCTAAATAATTTCACAAAATGTGTTAAATCAGCTGCACAAAGGGATTGGCATGCTAAAAATCCTTTAAAATTAATAGATATAAAGATTTGACATTTATCGTGATAATTATCGATATCGACTGATATGAAAAAAAATATCGTGAGAATCGCCATGTCGCCCAGCCCTAGCTGTAACATAAAAAAATGTGGAAAAAGTGAAGCGCTATGAATACTTTTCTGGATGCACTGTACATTCATATCGCAGTGCTATATACATTATTTGTACATGGCACTGCACTGTGTCATACAATATTAGATGATACAACAAACAGCAAGATGGTATATTCCAATGCTGTCTCATAGCAATTCGTAACCTTTTGATTTAGTGGCTAAATCATATAAATTCACACAATCTCATTGTGCAGTTTAGTATGATTTGCTTTACCCCTAATGACGGTTGGGTTTAGAGGTGAGGTTGGGTGCCACACCTCCTTTTTAAAATCATACATTTTTTTTCATGACTGAACTCGTACGAATTAGCCACTAAACTGACAAAAAATAAAATAGTTATGTTTCCTTGTGAGATCAGGCTGTATATTCGATATAGAAGTATATATTCTGTACTATACTGAAGCATATAATAAGACATCATACAACATACATTTTACAGTGTATATAAATATATATATATAAATTACAACAGTGTAAAGAACAGTGCTGGCTTATACTGTATGATGTCATTTTATACTGTACCACATCCTCCATGTACTGTATTGTAACAATACATATACATATAGTACAATGAAACTTTACTAAACTATAAAAGATGTATGCAGTCTTAAGACTGGATGCAACTACACAATGTTTCCCCCAGCTTTTACAGATTTTGAGCAGCTGAATGTTTTGCAAATTCAAGTAGTGTAGGATAACAAATATGGTAATGGAAGGTGCTCCTAACTACAACGAAGTAACTATGTAACATTTAAGGCCAACATTTCTAATGACATACTGTACATAGCAGTGTACCCACCCAAGGGTGCTTCCAAATCTGTTCAGGTTTGTAGTGTGTTCTAGTCTTTACATTCCTCTAATTAACTGATGCTACATATATAACATAACAGCATATCTGTTATATTTTTAAAGAAGCCCCATAACTTTGGAGTTGCTAGTATCATGTTGAACTCATTGTTTTTGACTTTAAACCTGATGTTATATTTCCTGTCTGCTTTCGTCATTCTCAGTGTTTGGATCGTGATCAGAGGGAGCTGGGATTTGAGTCTTCACTGAAGCTGCCAGATAAAGTACTTACTTTCATGCGTGATCACCCTCTTATGGAGAACAGTGTGGTAGCAGCACCTTTGATGATCAGATATGGCATCAAATATACTAAACTCGCTGTTACCTTAACGCCGGCATTCAGTGGCCAGAAGCAACACGTTGCCACTGTTTTGCACCTTGGAACAGGTACGAGAGATTAAACAGGAAAATTGCTTGAATTCATAAAAGTGTGGATCCCAATTAATAATGTGTAGTTCATATACACATTTATATAAAGTGTGTGTGTGTGTGTGTGTGTGTGTCTTTTACAGATCATGGAGAGCTACACAAAGTCGCTGTAGTTGGTCCAAATGCAACTCTTATTGAAGAAATAACTCTGTTCTCTGCTCAGGAGCCTGTGAATAATATATTGCTAAACAAAGTAATCAATGACATTATTTAAATAGTTTTCTTGTTTATATTTGGGATATCAAACAATACTGTAACATCAGCCTGAATATTTCTCCTTCCTAAATCATAAAATAACAACTAGTAAACGCAGGTGAATTGTTCTCTCTCTTTGTTGTAGGGTGAAGCTGTTGTGGGCTCTCCTCGCTCTCTAGTGAAGTTACCTATCTTGGGTTGCTCCCTGTACTCTTCTTGTGAGGTGTGTGCACGTGCCGGGAGGCTTGGCTGCATATGGAGGCATAATGAGGCAGCTTGTGCTATGGCAAAGTATTTCAGACATAAACACTCACTCACATAAACAAAAGTCTTCTTTTGTTAATCTTTTTCATACAGATTTATTTATGTTTTAGGCCTGGTGAAGTGGTAGAAGCAGAAGATTTGGTCAGGCAATGCAACAAAGGTGAAGGTAAGACAGTGCTGCCTAAAATCTACTTAACACATGCTGTCAAATATTACAGTGACAAACCTCAGTATGAGATATCTCATGAATTAACTGCATCAGGTCTCTTCACATTGTGTGATGAAGTGATATGCATATGCAATGTGGTGGCAATCTAGAATTCCTTTTCCTATAGAGCTATTTATGATAGATTGCCATGGTAGATATATTATGACACTACAAAGATTGTGTTTTCCGGTCACCCAGCTATTAATTAAGTTCAATTAGATTTGAGCTGGATCTCCTGGCTGAAGCCACTGCTGTTACACAAAAGGACAACACAGAAGAAAAGTCCATTATTAAATGCTACAAATAATACATGTTTGCCCATTATATAATCAAAATCAAATTTAGATTACAATCATAAGTCATAAATTGGGTTTTGAACAAAAACATGAATAATCTCATAAATTGGGATGTGTAGTTTGACGCTAATTATAGAAAGTATATTCTTATATATGCATATTTAATAATAATAGTAGTAATTATATTTTTATTCATATATATATATATATATATATATATATATATATATATGTATATATATATTATTAAAATAATGAAGTGGTCCTTGGGGTTTCATTTTTGTCATTGAAAATGAACTGTTACCCATTCATTTGTGTCCTACTCTGAAACTTTAGGTCTCTGCTGTCCACCCGTAATTGAAATGCGTGTTGAAGAGGGTCTGCGAGTTCTCCTTTCTTGTGTGCAATTGTCACCTCGTCCCTGCCACTGGGATCATCCACCTGGTAGTCACACCCGCCGCCACAATTATGATCTGGAGGTGCAGATTACAAACAAGAGTCTGGGCACCTATGTCTGCCTATGTGATGAAGTGGGCAGAGATCAGCCACCCTGTCGCAAAGCTGTGTATCAGCTGACACTTGACAACCCCAGCATGGAGGGTAACATAGCCATCGCGGGTGGCCGACATTTTATGGCCTCGCACATATTTCTTTTTGTTATAGGTTTCATATTGGGCGGAATCCTTTTGTTTCTAATTTACAAACGGCAAGGCAGCATGATAGAAGGTGGGCACTCATCATCCACATTGGAAAAGGGGCGGGACCTTCTTCACTCTACAGACACACCTCAGTCTCCAAGCAGCGCTAGTCTACTGTCTGAGGCTTTTCCAATAACAGAGAAAAGGAACGGGAAGCTGAATGGCCACGAACACAGTATGCACCCAGGTGGTCACAATGGCAGGCACATTTATACCAATTCCAGTGGGCTAAAACTGCAGGAATCAGCTGTGAACCTGGCAGAAGAGCTGGATGGTAGGGAAAGAGCAGGGCCAGATGGAGAGGAGGAAGGACTGGGGGAGGGGCTTAGTGAGATGGAGGAGGAGTTTTCTAAGATGCCTTGTCTACAAGAAGCACCGCTTGCACAATGTGAAAAAAGTTCTATCTGAAGAGACGCACATGATTTGAGACTAGACTCTTAAAGTCTCAGAAAGAGGTGTAGGGCTGGAGGAGAAGACAATCACAGGAACTGATACCCAATACAGATATGTAGGTGCAGGTGCAGTCACGCAAAGAAGGCTAAACTTTGTTTGCTGGAGGCCCCTCTACTGCTCCTTTTCATCACTATCCAGTCCATTTATTCCTGTGTACATAACATGCTGTGTAGATGTTTGTCTTTTCTGTATGTGTTTGGTCAGACGGAGGAGCAGAATCATTAATATCTTATAACATTTTTGTGCTCCAAGCAATTTACACATATGAACATTGAGTCTGTGCATCCATCTGTGTGAAGTCAAGTAGTGTTAAGCCTATTTTTCTTCTTTTAGTCAAAATACACAGGCTAGAGCAGCTCAAAAATCATGAAGAATCTTGTTGATCCTGGCCTGATGTGTTTGCTTTGTGATTTGTTTCCAAAAAGGGTTTTTAGCATGAAACACCTCTGCGATGAATGAATGATGGAAGCCTGATTTTCGCCTCAGAGATAAAGTGGTCCGAGTACTTGTAATGAAGGTACTTTGGCCTATAGTAACTGGCATGGAAAAAGGCATAAATGTGTCGCCCCTTGGTGTTGGACCTTTAAAGAGTATGCCCAGATAAATCAAGGTTCAGTCCTGACCTATCATGCCCAAGACTGAATGGGTAGAGAAAATGAGCAACTACCCTTTTTAGTTTCTGTTTGTTCGAGAGAGAATGAGAAAACAGGAGAATTAGACTTTGTTCGGACAAAGCAAATTCGAAAAATTACAATCCCAGAGCGAGGGAGTCATTCTTCTCTCACATGTTTTGCGGTGTCAAACCACTGCCTTCCTAATAGCATCTGATGTACCATGTTTTGTTCATAATTATCTGCACAGACAAAACACCACAAGTTGACCAATGTCTTCTTGTTATTATTTACCATACATTCTTGTTGAAACTACAAGGTAGTTGTCAAAATTCAAGAATGAAGTACGTTTTTGATTGATTTAAGTTTTCCTTTATGGACACAAAATGTGCCTAGTTTGAAGGTATATTTATTTATCCCAAATATAGTGCATGAGACAAAGTAGCCATGAATAAGGAGTTACAGATTTGTAATAAAGTGATCATGGTCTACGGCGTAATGTAAAGCACTCCTAGAAAAAGAGTGTTTATGTAGCCATAATAACGTCTGTTTTTGGAGCTTGTACATATCTGTGATTATAAAACTAAATGGAAGAAAGATCCATTTTAAACATGGTTTTATTCCATCTTTTCACTACGGGTGGCGGAAGGGATTCTTCCCAAGTGTCGGATAGTTAAATCTCATTTCCTGCCATTTTCCATTTGAATAGCTTGTTTCGACATGTGTTCTCCAATTATTTATATTTATTTTGTGTTGTTTGTTTGTTTGTTTTGTTGTAAAAAACAATATTTGTAATATTATTCCATGCAAAATTAAGGTCTCTGCAATTATTTACAAATAACAAAAAAGGTACATGCAAGCCCATAAAATTCTTACTTCAAATATTCTGAGGGGTATTGCACAAAAGTTGAATCAAGATAGCAAAGATAACAGACTTGACCTAGTTTAATCAGCTCCTTCTGGCTTAGTCCGTTGTACGATCCAGCATGAGAACGAGCCGCTATGTCAAGCCCGGTGTAGATAGCCAGGATAAGTGCACATTTGCGACTTTCTTCAGCATACCATGAGAGACAATGATGCGAATATGGATAAAACACGATGTGAGCCAATCAGGTAACTTGGACTGTTTGGCAACTCCCTGTACTTTCATGCAGAGAACATATGAGGAGGCGTATTAAAAAATAATACATTTTGCCTTAAATGTTACCAGCGGACATTCATGCTGCTCAGTACATTTTTTAAGAAGATTATTCCAAACACTCCCAATATTGCACATCTGTTTAATCTGTTTGTTTTATTTTATCTAGCTTATTGAATCTATATGATCATTTATATATTGCTTTCATTTAGGTTTTTTCTTTCTAACAATATATGTATATACATGCATGTATGTTTATACAGTGCTCAGCATAAATGAGTACTTCTTTTGAAAATGAATATTTGTATCCATTTTTCAGTGAATATAGACAATATATTTTGGTGTATTTAAACAAGAGTTTTATTATACAAGTTATATTCATTAAAATAAGAGTTTAGTCACCGATCATCTTTAGGAATGGAAAGAAGATGCATTTAAATTCAAATGAGTTATTGCAACAGAACTTTTATGTTTCTCTTGATTGTTCCTGTTTATTAGGATTTTAATGAATAATTTCCCCTAACATATTAACTTTGTTGTACTAATTTTTGGACTGATCTTAAGTTGTTTTTTTTGTCTTTGGTACTGACTAATGTAGTGTATATACACACATGTATTATTGTAAAGCATTCTATAGAAAATATACATGTAAAAGAGATATCTGTGAGGGGTGTACTCGTTTATGCTGAGCACTGTACATACATACTTTTTTCTCTAGCCATTAATCTATTCAAATCTGAAACAGCCCATATATGAACTTATATACAATTATTGCTAATACAATTAAGCATACATATTTTGAATTTTAATAGTTGGAAAACATATGTAAATGCCCAAGATGTAAAACACATTAATATCTAGTAGCATTGACAATGAAACTAACATATTAATCACTAGGATTAATCCTAGCTCTAGAGCAGGCTAGCTGCAAAGAATAAATCTCTGTAGTAACTTAATTTAGCCTGTTTTCATGCGACTGAGTCAAGCCAGGATAGTTTAAATATCCCAGCTTTATCCCTAATCTTGCTTTTGTGCAATACCCCCCTTCTCAAGTTTATGGCTATAGTTCAAAACAAAGCTTCACTATCTCAATATACCATAATTGTAACAATGTTTTTATGTTAATATTCTTAAAAATAACCGGGGATCTGTTAGTGTTACATTCAATTTGTTGTTTATTCTGAATAAATAAATATGTTAATGTATGTACAGATATGTTGTATTCTAAGTTTCTATTTTTATAATTTATATTTTATGAAGATAAATGTACATTTGTTTTTTAAAACATTTATTGAAAGTGTCTGTATTTGAATGACTATGTCTGAATGCCTTGTAATGATCTTTGGAATAAAAAAAAAAGAAAACTACCTCTCAAAACAGTGTTTTTCTCTCTCTCTCTCTGTTTTAAAATAAGCTTATCCTGCTCACCAAGGCTGCATTTATTTCATCAAAAATACAGTACAAATTGTAAAATTGTGAAATGTTATTGCAGTATAAAATATCTGTTCAAAAGTAGTTTATAATTTAATTTATTAATTTATTCCAGTGATTTTAAAGATGAATTTTCAGCTTCATTAATCCAGTCTTCAGAGTCACACGATCCTTCAGAAATCACTCTAATAATAATTATTATAATTATTAATTCATTCATTTTCTTTTCGGCTTAGTCCCTTTATTAATCTGGGGTCGCCACAGCGGAATGAACTGCCAACTTATCCAGCATATATTTTACGCAGCGGATGCCCTTCGAGCTGCAACCCATCACTGGGAAACATCCATACACACTCATACACTACGAACAATTTAGCATACCCAATTCTCCTGTAACGTTACCGCATGTCTTTGGACTTGTGGGGAAAATCGGAGCACCCAGAGGAAACCCACGCGAACAGGGGGAGAACATGCAAACTCCACACAGAAATGTCAACTAACCCAGCCGAGGCTCGAACCAGCGACATTCTTGCTGTGAGGCGATTGTGCAACCCACTGGACCACCGTGACGCCCCTTATTATAATTATTATTAATATTATTATTATTAATGGTAATAGTAATAAAAGCAATAATGACTGGAGTAATAATTTAATTTGAAACTACATACAATAAGCAGTTAAATATTTGTTACAATGGCAGCTGCATTTTGCACTAACTGAAGTTTATTAATAGAGGATGCTGCGCAACCAGCGAACAGAGCATTACAGTAATCCAGCCTAGACGTCATAAAATCATGAATTAGCTTTTCTGCATCTGATATGGATAGCATACTTTGTAACTTAGCGATATTTCTCAGATGAAAGAAGGTGGTTTTTGTGACATGGGAGATATGATTTTCAAAAGTTAAGTTGCTGTCTAGTATAACACCCAGATCTTTTACAGTAGAGCTAATACTAACATTGTATCCTTCTAATTGCAGGGCGAGTTGTGAGATCTGATGTGTACAGGATTTTATCCCAATAAGTAATAATTCTGTTTTGTCTTAATTTAGGAGAAGGAAATTTTTGGTCATACAGTCTTTAACATCTTTAATACACTCAGTAAGCTTAGACATTTCAGACGTCTCATCAGGTTTTGTTGAAATATATAACTATCATCTGCATAGCAATGAAAGCTGATCCCGTGTCTTCTAATAATGTCTCCCAGGGGTAGCATGCATATTGTAAACAGCAAAGGGCCTATAACTTATCCTTGAGGCACCCCATACTTTACTGGCCTGACTTGTGGAAGCTGTCCGTTTATATTTACAAACTGGTAAGGGTCAGTTAAGTATGACTTAAACCATTGTAAAGCCTGTCCCTGGACACTTTTTAGCGATCTATGAAGATATGATCGATAGTGACGAATGCAGAACTGAGATCAAGTAAAACTAGTAACGAGATGCAGATGAGCTAAGACTAAATTATTGGTTATTTTCACTAATGCGGTTTCTGTACTGTGATGAGGCCTGAAACCTGACTAAAAAACTTCAAAAACATTGTTCATCTGTAGAAAGGAGCATAATTGGGCAGAAACGTTGTCTAGTATTTTAGACATAAATGGAAGATTAGAAATAGGCCTATAATTAGCTAAGTTGCTGGGATCTAGTTGTGGTTTCTTAATAATAGGCTTAAAGGTGCAGTAGGTGATTGTTTTCAGAAACATTTTTTGTTGTGCTGATTGAAAGTCTCTTCACATTCCAATAGTAATGATTAAAGTAAATGATCTAAATGTATTTATATGTATTTTTATATTCTGGGTAAGGCATAAGACTAAAAAATGTTTATCCAGTAAAAAATTGTCGGGCCGATAATTCCCATAATTCTGATAAGTATGTAACGAGTAAGAAGGTGTATGACCCCTTTAAGAGCTCGCACCCCTTTTTTGTGTTGTTGCATTAGACATGAACCCCCGCATGTATGTGAGGGTGTTGTACTGTTGCTCTGTTTATTTTCATTTATTTCCGTAACGTTAACACTGTGTGCGGCATTTTGTTTGTAAAGGACAGTATACCCATTTCCTGGACAATAAAATACTACTGAGGGAAATCGTCTTTGCAAACTTTGTTTAGTTGAGAGCTGTCCATATTGCACCGTATGCAGGCCGTTACAAGTAGCCCAAACTGTCTGTCAGTAAATGTAGATGTGTACAACTGCGTGCCTCACAGGTCCGCCATTAGCGCGTGCACACGCACCACGTGTTCATGTGCAGACAGCGGTAAAAACAAATGCTGAATCAAAACTTTTTCAAATCCTGAATCAATATTGGAGTTACTTTTGCACGCCGGAGAAAGAATGACACCATGGCTGAAGTATTTCTTTTAGACAGGTAATGTTCTGTTTTAAAACTATTTTAGTCACGCAAAGCTTATGTAGATTTTGTTGTGTTACAAATGGGTTATATGCACAGAATTGTTGTTCAGCCACTAAAATCATCTGGCGATAGATTGATGTGACTATTTTCAGTTTCATAAGGTACTTTTTACAGCATCGATAATGTAGATTTTTACTTAGTTTAACAACAAAACATAAGTAAATAGCGCTATTCCGCCTAGCCTGCTTTACTGAGCTGAAGTTGGTTTTATATTCACATCAAATTGGTTCATTTTTGAACAATGACAACCTATATTGTTTACCATGCTACTTTGAATATTCAGTCTGAAATAGCATGTAAGTGTAATTCCTGCACCCCACCGGCCAACCACTAAACAAACAGTAGTCGCTTTAGGACAAAGGGCATGAGAGAGACCAGCGATCCTTGCATGCATGAAATATTGCACATTATGACAAGTTTTGCTTTCTAACTACACAACTTAAAACGTGCTAGATATAATACAGTTTTTCATTCAGTATTGTAATATTATAATTCAATTCATCTTTATTTCTATAGTGCTTTTACAATGTAGATTGTGTCAAAGCAGCTTCACATAGAAGATTATAGTGCTATATATATATAAAGTATAAGATATAAAGTACTATAAAGTTTTCTAACTGGCAAATGACATGATCTAGTTGGTCTCTGTCATCTTTAATGAGCGTGTTCGTGTTTCAGGAGGCATGGCTTTGGACACCAGGGGAGGGATTGTGTTTCAAACGTATTATGCTAACCGGTTAGCATTTAGGCAGATCACCTACTGCACCTTTAATAACCGCTAGCTTAAAAGGGTTTGGAACATACACAAGATTGATCTAATACAGCCTAATACTTTATGTTGATAACATCTAATACTTTATGTTGATAACATAAAGAAGAGGTTCTCATACTACAGGTAGCAACTCTTTCAGTAATTTTGTTGGAATTGGGTCTAACATACATCTCTTATTTTGATTTAGTGGAATGTTTAATGAATCTGAACCATAAGACGGTGCAGAAAGTTTAAGATCTTCTATTTTCTGTCTGAAACCTTCTATTTTATCACTGAAAAAATTCATCACTACTAATTTGCGGTGGCACATTTTGTTTCAAAGATGATTATTTGTTAATTTACTGTGATAACTGTGTTAAATAAAAATCTAGGATTGTTATGGTTATTTTCTATCAGTTTGCGGATGTGCTCAGCCCTGGGGGATTTTAGAGACTTCCTAAAGCTGGACATACTATCTTTGTACGCAATTCTAAAGACCTCTAATTTAGTTTTTTTTTTTCCACTTACGTTCCAGGGCATGAGTATGATTGTTATACCATGGTGTAATTTTATTCTCTCGCCACATCACATCATCACTTTGTGGTATAATGTCTACATCAATGACCTTAATTCCATGAGACAAAATTAGATCTTATGTATACTTTAAGCGATGGGTTGGACCAACAACGTTTTGGTTTATCCCAAGTGATTGTAATAAATCTGTAAACACTTGTAGAGTCCTAATATATCATTGGTGTCATCTATGTGGTCGTTGAAATCTCCTACAATTAGTATTTTATCAGTTTTAACTAGTAAGTCAGAAATAAAATCAGAAAACTCTTTTAGAAAATTGACATAGGGTCCTGAATACACAGTGATTAAAGCGAGAGATAGCATGGGCTTTTTCTGAATATCTGGAAGCATAACATTAAGCGCCAATACTTCAAAAGAGTTAAACATAAGTCCGTTTCTCTGATTAACATTAAGAATATCACTAAAGATTGATGCAACTCCACCACAACAACCAGTCTGACGAGCCTCATGCTTATAATTATATCCTGAAGGAGTAGCTTTATTTAAACTAATATAGTCAGTTTGCTTAAGCCAGGTTTCAGTAAGACAGAGTGCGTTAAGATTACTGTCTGTTATTATTTCATTTACAATAAGTGCTTTATGTGCTAGTGACCATGTGTTTAGAAGACCAAGCTTTAAAAAAAAGTCTATTTTAACTTTTGCTGTTTTTCTGGTTTGATTATTAGAAGTAAATTTACTTCTTGATCTAATAATACGAGGAATAGACACAGTTTATATGGGGTTAGCCAGATATGCGTTTCTGTGATTACGGTGGGACGAGCAAGAGTCAATATGGCTAAAATGTGAATTTTCACTTACTAGTCAAACAGAACGAAACATCCTGGAGTTCAGCTCCAGCTCTCCTGGGGTGCAGACCGTCAGGACGGAAAAGCCTAGGACGCTTCCAGAAAAGATTCCAGTTATTAGTAAAGAGCAGCTTCTGTTCTTCACACCATGTTAATAGCCATTTATGCAGAGCAAAAAGTCTACTTGAACCTATTATTTCCTCGGTGGTAAGTAGGAAGCGGTCCAGAAACGATGATCTGCGTCGTGGGTGAGTGAAAGAAACCGATAGCTTTAGCTGGCTAGTGATGCTAGCAGGCAAAGTTATAAGGACATGCTCGAGAAACAAAACGTTTAGAGTATATTTATTTGTATGGTATTAAGGCTTCGTTCACCTTCTGTAAAAAAGAACAATAGTACCAAATGGGGATGTATTTTATTATAAAAATGGAAATTATAAATCTACACGACAAAGCTCCAAACACATGCAACGAGGCAACCATAACAAACAACAAGAATGACGCCACTCGAGCATGCCCATCATAACATATGAAGTTCCACTGTAAACAACAACAAAAAAGATTGGTAAATTTATTTTCAATGATTTTAAGTTTCCTAAGAGCACAGTGGCCTCCATAATCCTTAAATGGAAGACGTTTGGGATTACCAGAACCCTTCCTAGAGCTGGCTGTCTGACCAAACTGAGCTATCAAGGGAGAAGAGCCTTGGTAAGAGAGATAAAGAAGAACCCAAAGATCACTGTGACTGAGCTCCAGAGATGCAGTCGGGAGATGGGAGAAAGTTGTAGAAAGTCAACCATCACTGCAGCCCTCTACCAGTCGGGGCTTTATGGGAAAGTGGCCCGACGGAAGCCTCTCCTCAGTGCAAGACACACGAAAGCCCACCTGAAGGACTCCAAGATGGTGAGAAATAAGATTCTCTGGTCTGATGAGACCAAGATAGAACTTTTTGGCCTTAATTCTAAGCAGTATGTGTGGAGAAAACCAGGCACTGCTCATCACCTGTACAATACACTCCCAACAGTGAAGCATGGCAGTGGCAGCATCATGCTGTGGGTTTTTTTTTAGCTGCAGGGACAGGACGACTGGTTGCAATTAAGGGAAAGATGAATGCGGCCAAGTAAAGAAATATCCTGGACGAAAACCTTCTCCAGAGTACTCAGGACCTCAGACTGTGACCCTATGCACACAGCTAAAATAACGAAGGAGTGGCTTCACAACAACTCTGTGACTGTTCTTAAATGGCCCAGCCAGAGCCCTGACTTAAACCCAATTGATCATCTCTGGAGTGACCTAAAAATAGCCAGTCCACCAACATTTGCCATCCAACCTGACGGAACTGGGGTCCGTTCTTCGTACCTCACTTAGATGATCTAAGATGATTTGACAGATCCTGGATCTTTTAATCTTGATAACTGATCTCTGGCTAATTTGGTTCTTCAAACAAGTTTGCTAATCGGATTAAAATATCTGGATGAACTGATCTGAGATCACTGCGTGTGTGTTAAAGGACAGATCTATCGATCCTCGAAATCATGATCAGCAATCCAACGACTGGCTGACGGCACAGCAGCGTAGTGACATCATCTGATAAAATTATGTAAAAAAATTACATAAAATTCATAGTAAACGGTTTGTTAATTGATATGCAATGACTTTCCACCTTTGTTGTGGGCTGCAGGCTTTACACCTTCATGTGTCAAGAGTTTTTAGCAATTTATTTACATTTAGAGCGTTTTACATTTAAAGCAGATTTTCTTTATTATAGTAGCCTAGGCCTATTCAAGTTTCTTAATCGGTGTAAGGAATAACTGGCTGTTTAAATAAATTTTGCATCAAAAAAGCATTTTGATATCGGTAAAGGTGTCTGCAACTTTTTTAGTGAAGCATCAACTCACCACTATATTAGCTGTCAAAACATGTGCATGACTGCATAAATTATTATTCCTTAAAAAAAAAAAAAAAAAGTTGAATATTGTGCATGTCTATTATACACAAATTGTACTTAAGCTGGGATGATGATACCATAAAATAGTATGCGTTTGTATCTAAAAAGTCCATATTAATAAACGTTTTCTTTGAACCCCTTGGGTAGAACCACCCCGTGACTGTTTTTGTACTTTTATTTTGGAGTGCAGACTGCAAAAGTTTTATTTATATATTTTTTAAACTTGAAACTTAAACTGAAATTATTTATTTATAATTTAAATTTTTTTTTTTTTTTTTTTTTACTATTTTTCCAAGTGTATATAACTACTACTGTAAGAAAATATCAGCTTTTGGTACATACTTTCAGTTTTACCTTTGCTTGAAAAGAACCTGATCTAATCGTTTATATGAAATAAGCCTGCTCCCAAGCAGGTTTGAACTACCAGACCTGTTACTATGACAACAACTCTCGGATGAGTTTTGAAGAACAAAACAATCCTGGATTGTGTCAGATCGTCAATAACCAAATCCAGCTTATTGAGTAATCCACGTACAGAGAACGGACCCCTGGAGAAGATCTGCAAGGAGGAATGGCAGAGGATGCCAAAATCCAGGTGTGAAAAACTTGTTGCATTTTTCCCAAAAAGACTCATGGCTCTATTAGATCAAAAGAGTGCTTCTACTAAATACTGAGAAAAGGGTCTGAATACCATGCGAAATTTCATTTTTTCTTTTTTAATAAATCTGCAAAAATGTCAACAATTCTGTGTTTATTTTCTGTCAACATGAGGTGCTGTGTGTACATTATTGAGGAAAAAAATGAACTTAAATGATTTTAGCAAGTGGCTGCAATATAACAGTGAGTGAATATTTGTATGAGCAATTACAATAGGGCCTATACCGTAGGTGCTCAGTCCCTAATAAACGGAGCAATTCGGGCCTATGCACCATAGGTGCTCGGTCCTTAATTAAAGATGCAAGCAGCGATGAATGGGACCTCGCACCTGGGCTCACTGCCGCCCAGTAGCCTTAGGATGACAGAGAACAGTGGACAATAATAATTTAAGCTGATATATATAAAAAACCTGAGAAAAATCAGATTTATGCCAAACTTTCTTCTGTCAGCATGTGGCGCTATGACTGTGACTCATTATTGGCATGTAGATGTCTTCAGGAGAGAAATCTGTGAATTTTCATGCAGATCGGACATTGTGTGGCTGAGTTATAAGTACTTCCTCCTCCATGGCGATACACTGAACTTTGTCAGTCCGCCACGGACATGCCCTTTGGTGAAAACTCTAGATCTTCACAATTTAACATCACAATGACCTTTGGATTATACTGACAAAACTTGGATTCAATTTGATAAAATTTCTAGGAGTTTGTTACAGTGTAATACGTATTTTCCTGCTGCCAGCAGGTAGCTAATGGGCCACTCCGTCAAAAGTGCATAGGTGGGGCTGTCGAGCCTTTTTGCCACACCCACTTTCGAAACCTATAACAAACTTAAATTTTCACCACTTCTGGCGTATGTGCAAAGTTTTGTTAGTTTTTGAGCATGTTTAGACCCTCAAAAATGCGATTCATACTAGAGAAGAAGAAGAAATGGAGCAATTCCAATAGGGCCTACGCACCATAGGTGCTCGGTCCCTAATAATAATAATAATAATAATAATAATAATAAACGGAGGTGCTCTGTCCCTAATAAAGGAGCAATTCCAATAGGGCCTACGCACCACCGGTGCTCGGTCCCTAATAATAATAAACAGAGCAATTCCAATAGAGCCTACGGCAGCATAGGTGTTCGGTTCCTAATAAACAGAGCAATTCAAATAGGGCCTACGCATCACTGGTGCTCGGTCCCTAAAAATGCTGGGTTCCACACTTCTGACAACATGAAGCAATTAATTAAATTATTGTTTTACACATTTAAGTTGATTGAACATAAAACAATTAAGTTGTACTGCTATTATTTTGAACGATAATGTACGAAGTGAGTGCCTTTACCACATTTTAAATGTGTAACCAAATTAGATTAAAATGAAATAATACAATGTAAGCAGTGGGAGTAGTCTGCAGAAATACTCCCAAAATACACACCCAAAATAAATAGATTAAATTATTTATTCATTTATTTTAATCTAACATTGTATTCTAAATTAAAAAACAAAAAAATAGTTGTCATAAATAAATACAATGGACATAATACAAATTGAATAAACAGTGCAAGATTTCCAGATAGGTCTGGCAATAGTAATTTGGTACAGAAATTATGCCATAAAATACATAAAACAACACTGCAAAAAAATGTAGATTAATACATTTTACAAAAGTCAAGAACAGAATGATTTTATTTTTTCTTTATTTCAATATATTCAGCAGAAATAATTATCCACAATCACTTTATCCAATCACATTTTTAATCCAATACTTCTATGTGTTTTATTTCTCAACAGTTTAAATGTATTCAAAACAACACAAAACAGAAATGCTGACAAAATTACTGAGATTCAGTGTTTATGCATCAGGGAATCAGGCCTTTATTCATGGCAGAGCTATACTAGTTCTAACTGTTTATAGATTCATTCTAATGGCCATATGTTGCCTCACAATATTCAAAACAACTGGTTCCACCCATTCATTATTTAAAGGTGCCATATACTGCATTGGTTTCATAAGTTAAATTGTTCTCTGATATCTACATAGACGGTATATGGCTTGGGAAACTAAAAATAAAATTAAATAAAATCCAGAAACGATTTTATATGCTGATTTATTACTCCATAAAATACCCAGAATCAGAAGGTTATATTTGGATTGCTCGTGAATATTAATGAGCTCTGCTCTGACATGCAGCTCTTACAGACAGACAGACAGACACACACACAGCATGATTTACCTATATGGAGTGCATGAGCCATCTAATATAAACCCAGAGTGACGTTAACCTGTTTTGCTCACGAAATCTGATGTGGAAAAGCTAAATTATAACTAAACTCAACAAAAAGACCAATAGATATTTATCGTGTTGTATTTTAAGCTATAATGTCAGAGAAAACACACCCAGGAATTAATATCACCCTCTGCATAAACAGATGATGTTTATTAAAGTGTATTTCTTTCACTCGAGAAAAATTATAGTTGAGTGATACAAGATTCAGCAGTCTACATGTGTTTGCTGAAATATACTCATCAAATTTCAGAATAAACACAATAAAGAAACAACAGATACAACCTTACGCCTCTTTGGGGCGAAGCTGAATAACTTTAGAATTCATATATCCTACATTTTGCATTCTGATGAGCATGTGGCTCATGCAGTCCTAGCTCAGTAAAGCATAGTAAACAATCTCCCGTTTTCAAAATAAAAGTACTACATGCATAGTAAGTTAAATATTACACTAAATAAACTTAAAAATAACCAAGGGAGGAAGATAACCATTGTCTCAATGGGAAATGTTGTGGCTTATCAAACACAGACAGTGGTGTGCATATTAGTGATCCTGTTTGCAACATTTCAGTCTGTATTTTGGCTAGTGATCTGATGCGCGGCTGCTTGTCAAGTCCGGATGATGCAGAACCTAAAGTGCATGCAAAACTTTGGGGCATGCCCCCAGACATTAAACCTTTTGCCTTCCTGAGCATTGACAGATGCTAAAGTAATGTAAACTGGGTCTCAACAACTGTGCCTTTGTCTTTTTGATGATTAGATTTGGGCAGGTGAAACTTGTCTGGTTAGTGTCTAAACAGCTTCTTTCAACTATCTGCCACATGTGCATGACTTGTTTAGCCACCTCCACCTTAACACTGCCCCTCCTAAAACATATAATACACAGGACAACTCTGACTAGATTAGTCTCTTATAGACTCTTGTAGACTCTAAAAGACTCTTGCAGAATAACCAACACATTCTCAATAAAGAATTCTGCTTGAAAGAGTGTCCTGGCTTGTGTTCGGAAATTTACTACAGTATACCCAAATTTTCTTCATAGGGCACCTTTAATAAATATGACCACACAGGATTTTACATACAAAATGGCTCAATTTAAAAATATTTTGTTATAATTGCTTTAAAAACACACTTTCCAGTCATTATTGCAAACATCTTATTCTGAATCCTTGACAATTTAATAATTTCTTAATGCAGATGTCCCAACCTGAATGAGCTGTTGTTTTGAATAGTCTAATTAATACTGTAGAAACAGCTGTCTCAAATGGTCTTCACAACTGTAGTTCATCTGTCCAATGATTCTGTAAAAAAAAAAAAAAAAAAAAGTTGTGTAATGATTGTAAATATATTACAAACAAAATCATTTTCACTGTTGTTGCTTGGGGTTTCATCGCAGTCTAAAATTATAATTTTAACAATAATACCTGCTCATTAGAACTTTTACAGATTTATTTTTTAGAACATGCATACACACGTACGTTGACATGTCCACCTGTGCAACAAACAGGATACCCCCGTCCCCAGTGGAAGTTACGCCCTGTTAGTAATGCATAGTAAACAAACTGGTGCGCTGGCTTCGACTTTACAGCTCCCATTTAAAAACAAGACTCCCACATACAGAGTAAGTTTAATATAAACTTTGATACACTTATAAAATAAAGTAAGAAAATTATGTTAAAAAAATTATGTTGCAATCTCAAAATGCAGTCTAAGACTTGCATATTAATGATCCCATGTGCAACAAATCAATCTGTGTTGACAGTTCACTGCTGATCTCCTGTTGGCGGCAAGTTGTCAGGTCCGTATGAGTAGAACATGACTTAAAGTACATGCAAATCTTGAGGGTGTGCCCCATGAATCACACAACAATCTGGTTTGTGTTCTGATTGGCCTGTTTTCACCGGGGTATTACACTCGCGGAAGGCTCACGGTATGGCCATTTCCATGTACTAAACTCTATTATTTGACTATGCCTTGGTATGCCCAGATTTTCTTTATAGGGCATAAGTAAACCAAAATTGTATAATCAAATAGGTTGACAAATAGGTTTGTGCATTGCTGTCTTCTGCTGATGCATATCATATCTGTTTAAATCAGCTTTTCCTTACTGAGCACTTATATAATGTGATTACGCAGTTTTATGTAATGTACTGATTGCACTATACTTTTTTAAAATCACTTATTTTTAATGAATAGTCTATCTAATGATTATCTTCTATTGGAAATTATTGGGGGAGTGATGGTTTCTTACTTGTAAGTGAATGAGTAAGTAAAAATGTGACAGGATCATCTACTAAAGAACATGTAAACAGGTGTATAGGTTTCATAAGGGGTGGGAAGACACCGGAAGGTAAATATTATACCTTTTTCCACTCCATAAGGGGTTGCGTATTGCAGGTGTATGTCACAAACTCAAACATATGAATATTTGAATAAGAATCATTTTATGATTCTTTTTAATCCTTATTTATGTAAAGCTCTTTGAATTACCATTGGCTATGCAATTTTCTATAAAAATAAAAATTCTTTACCTTGCCAAACGAACTATACACGGAGTAATATTTGAGTAAAATTAACCAATTTAATTTAAAGAGACATTTACATCAAAATTTGTTTAAAGATTTTAGTTTAAAGTTCTCTTGCAGGCTATAGATGCAGGAAAGATGTATGACTTTTTCCTTCAGTATAACAATAAAGAACATTTATAGATAAAACCATGGTCTTTGGTGATTTTATATAATCAGTTATATTTATAAACATATGGCAATTATCACTATAACATATCTGGTAATATTCATATCATGAAATGCACAATTAAAACCTGTGACACCTGAAAAAACATTGAGGCCTTGTGAAGTGAAATGATTGGTCTTGCAAGAAACTTTCTTACAACATTTTTACCTGTCTGTGGCTTCAGACAAACAATCTTGAGTGATCTCCAGTTCACAAGTGCATCATTCATTTGAGCAGGTTCTTGATGAACCAGTTTACCAAGTTAAACTGAACCACGCACAGATCTACAAGTTGTTCAATCAAAACTCACTTTTCTGGCATGCCCGACAGTCACTTCCATATGAAATAAGTCAGTAAGTAATTAGTAAAAGTCATTACACTGGACTGAGGAAACAGAGTTAGGCTGAAGAACTAATGAGCAATGAGTCCATGCATAAACCAAGAACATGAATGAAGTGTTGAAATATATGTTTTGATGGCATCTCAATATTTTGGGGAAAAAAGGGACTTAAAGGTTATGCTTTTGAGTTTAATGGATTAAAGGTAATGTACTCTTTCTTGCAGAGACTTATGGATTTACATCACAAGGCCTTAGTATATCATCAGGAGCCATGAGTATTTTGCATGCATTTTTTTCTCCAATGGTTTTTATCTAAAAATCATCTATAATGTACTATTGGAGAAAAAAATGTCTACATCTATTCTAAGGTGGTCTGAAATGAAGTAAATTTAAAGCAAAACTTCATTTGAATGAACTACTTATTGTTGATGGTTTTACAGTGCATGTCAGAGCTGACCTGGGATGAAGAGATGTTCATTTCTTCCAAGTCTGCATTTTTATACAATATCAAACTTCCCCACAGCACTGAATGATGGCATCCAGGACACTTTCCCTCCACAGGAATTAGGTGGAAGGGCTCTGCCTTCAAAAAGTGTCCAGCCAAGCAAATGAGGTGACAAACCATTTGACAGGAAGGGTGGAAACAAGACAGTCTATCCACAGTCTGAAATAATAAAAAAAGCAAATACAATAGGGCTGAGTCTCAATTATTTTTATGACAGCAATTTTTCCTCAAAACTACAGTGAAACTAGACTGAAACTTACCTTAATAAACTCCCCACACAACACACAGAGCTCCACCTGTCTTTCCTCTTGCTCCTTGCGCACATATTGCGGTTTCCTCTTTGCACGAACACAGCCAAATGTTAGAGGAATGTGCAGCGGAGGCTGTAAATCAGGGGCGAAATCCATTCGGTACTCCTGCTTTAGCCAGCGCACAGTGATAGGGAGTCGACTCCATGGCACCACTCGCAACATGTTTGACACTACACGCCAGTGAAATTGCAAACCTGACTCTTTACGGCTGCGACGGGAAACGTGGGACAAACGACGAGAGATGTGGGGATGCTGCCAAGCCCATTCAAACTAGGAAAGGAAAGATTTATTAGTCTGCCAAAGTGTATTTTGGTGAAGTAATATTTACTTTTTAAAAAGTAGCTCAAAAATTTAAGAACCTTCAGTAAACAAATTTTAAAATACAAAACAGAAAAGGGTATTTACCCGAAGAGCTGCAATATCAGATGGAAAGCCATGGATGATAAGAACCATTTCCCTTAAAATGAAGTAAAAAATATATACAAATAAATAAACATTCAAACAACAAAACACATGAAATTTAAAGACATGAAAGTCGGTACTGTCAGTTTTCAGTTCAAAAACAGGAACTTTCAAACTATGGCCATAACCTGCTCATGTGCGTTATATATTTCTTCAGAAAAAAAAAAATCAAATAATGTAATGTTTATTTCTACTGCTATTTAATGTGTTTATTAATATTCAAATGCATTTATCTGTTGTTTTTGTTTTGACAATCTATTTTAAGTTAACAAAATGTAGATTGACATAACTTCAGTGCAAAAAACAGCCGATCGTAATATTAACAACTGGATTACTTGGTTTGGGACTTGTGGAGCTGCGCATCGATGGATTTGCTCTTCAGTGTTTGGACTTTCAGCAGTGGAAATTAAACCACACTGAACTTCAACTCTTAAAACTGGACTGACACAGTTTCAATTCACTAGAACTTCTATGTTAAGCTGCTTTGACACGATCTAAATTGTAAATGCGCTATAGAAATAAAAACGAACTGAATTGAATATTATCAGCTTATGTCTCACCAAGGTCCCCTGCCACTGGTTCTCTTGGCTCCTCCTCGGTGTCGCCCGGCGTTGTGTTGTCCGATACGGCGCTCTGGATTCACAGTGAAGCCAATATATATTCGACCCTTGAATTTCGGGTTTGTACAGTACAACATATACACACCATAGAAACTCTCCACCTCCACGACCATCCTGTTTACAACAACTTTTCTTACAAAGCACCTTTTAAATATTCCTCATCTCAAGTGATACTACTTTATAGTATGATCAAAACTTCTGGCTTAAAATAAATATGACATTTTATTAAATACTAAAACAAAAATCGATTGTTGCGTTTCTTCAGTCTTGGTGTGGTCATGTGGGTCTTTCATTTCAAATGAAAGATGCCCCGGTATGGCATGTGCAAATAATATGACATGGAAGTCGCATATTAAGATTTAAAGTATTAGATAAAGTATTTTGCAATCATCAGTGTTATTTACAAATAAAACATCGACGCTGTATTTATTAATTTAATTATTGTATTTAATTCTTTAACATTTCGATCAAGCAAATTCAAAGAAAGCCAATACTACCAAGGACCCCAAATGCTCTCTGTTTTGATTGGTCAAAACGTCATGCTTTGATAGGGATTGGCCATTGTGGTCTAGAGGCGTGACTTAAAACAAAAAGCTTAGAATTAGGCGACACCCATAGATATATACACTAGATATCGCATACGGACCTTCAGCATGCGTCAATAGAGCCGCCACATTTGTACAGTGCTCCCATGACAAATGTCATTCAACCGCACTAGTCAAGACAGTGTGCCAACGTGAAGATGCTGGACTTTAGCGCTGCTTACGGGTGTAGTAACGAGCAAACAAATAAAACAAAGCCCAAAGGCAGAACATTTCATAGGTAAGATTTCGTTTTTTTACGTTTTTTGTATGTTACAAACTTTTGTGCTCAACAAGTAACGTTTGATGATAATACAGTCTCTTACTGCACTGATCATAAGGCAAAGTAGCATCAACTTGCACTGAATTCTAGGCTTATGCTAGTTCTGTTGAATAAAATCAGCAAACAATGAAAAAGAAATATGACAACAAGACGCTGCGGTGCTAGAAACTTGTATTATTGTCTGCTAAGAGAACGAGTCATTCATAACGGGGATTCATTCACAAACGAATCGCTCCCTCCGTTAGAATGAGAAGTGAAAGCAGGAGAGGGGGTGTGTTTCAGGACACGGATTAGATCAAATTTAACAGGGAGGGAGGATAATACATTTTCATGCACACAAACACACACTTTATCGGCAATGCCCATGCGGTCACTGATCCATCGATGTAGAAAAGTGATGTAAAATTATAATTTTCGTAGTTTAAAAAAATATTTGCGTACTGACCACGGGGGAAAACTCCAGATCATAGATATATGTATACATGTGTATATCTCTGGCTCTAGATGGCCACAGTCCTCCACTGCACCTTGGTCCCGCATTCATTTCAAAGGAGCGCTACCCTGTACTAAAATGGCGGCTCTATTGACGCATTCCTTCCAATAGACAACAGCAGGGTAGGCGACATCTAATGTAAATATCTATGGGCGATACCGAAGAGCTTAGAATCGCCTATGATTCTATGCTCTTTGCTTAAAAAATTGTCCGCCTCGGTTTGTTGCTTCAATACGTCAACGCGACCGCCATCTTAATCCGGTCATCATTGCGCTATAAACAGACGCAGCTGAGCGAACGAGCTGCTGTTTTTTCGGATATAAAATAAAATAACGCTTATATTTATTAACTGATTATAATTTTATGGTGTGAAAAAAACTCCAGTTACCTAGAAGTAAGAAAGCTCAAAATTGTTATGTATATTTTATGGTATAAAAAGAGTTTTATTATCAATAAATGTATCCTTTATCACTTATAGTGCTGGAATCCTCTTTTTTTCCCCACTGTTTTATAATAGTGATTAAAACAGTTCATATAAAGTAATAAATCACACATTATTAAAATAATACAATTGTTATACAATAATATAGACTAAAATAATACATTATATCTGAAAAGATTAGTTAATAATAGCATATAGAATATGAAATAGTATTTGTGTCCTTATGGATAATACACCATTGCGTACACCATTGGCTAAAAGGAACATGTATAAAAGGTCATTTATTCCATTGGCAGTGACTGTTCTAAACCAGATTCTCAGTTGAGGGATGTTTTGCAGATTAGTGTGCCCATAGTTGTGAAAATACAAAGATTATGCCTAATTATTATTATTATTATTATAATTGTTGTTGTTGTTGTTATTATTATTACTTTATAGGGTCCCGGTGGGGTAATATGTGTTTTAAAGATATGTGAGTGTATGTATGCTGTATTGTATGTTCTGCCAGTATCAAATATGAATTTCGACTCAGAACCTCTGTGCAGACAATAAAGTAAATTAAAAGTAAAGTAAATTATTATAAATGTGGTGGAAATATAACAAATAAAAAAAATATATATATGCAGATAATTATTATTCAGCAGAATATAAATAATAACAATAATTTCTTTGTAGCGAGTAATAATATAATAAAATAACTACAGAATGTAGGTAGCAAATTGGATGATGATAATAATAATAATATAATATGTTATATAATAATATGATAATATAATACATCAATAAATCTATAAGTTATTAAACGTAAACTCTTTAAACACAAAGTGTTCAGTTTGGTAATGTGGTGCATCATTATTTTGTGGAAGACAGACATACAATGCCAACCAAATGTTTATTTAATTTAGTTAATACAAGTTCACTTACAAGGAAAATCTATTCATTTATTTTTGAAAGCAACCTCACTGTTACAGCATTTTACACAAATTTATAACTTTCCAGTTTCCAGTACTGAAGCTTTGCAGGCAGGTTTCTTTTGGCCTCTACTCCCACATGAAACAATACTTAAGTAATTTATAGCAAATACTATAATATTTTTTAGCAATACTGTAATTGAATTAATCTGTTGTGGTGATCCTATAGCTGCTATGGTAGCACAACATACATTTCCACAACAGAATACATTATACTACAATACACTACAGTAGTAAAAATTAAAGTATACTAGAGTATTTATTACAGTTTATCAGATCATTATAGTATGATGTAGTGTTCATTAACAAAGTGTTGTAAATACAATAATGTATACAGTGCAATATACTTGCTAAAAACACTATAGAATTTAGTATAAACTACTAATTATACAGTATTTTTTCATGTGGGTTATATATGAAATGATTTTCAACTGTTACACACGTTAATCACATTTTAAAAAGAAAACGTTGTCTTGGAAATGTAAAATCCCTCCCACTTCTTCCTCATTCATTCATTCATTTTCTTTTCAGCTTTGTCACTTTATTAATCTGGAGTCGCCACAGCGGAATTAACCGCCAACTTATCCAGCATATGTTTTACGCAGCGGATGCCCTTCCAGCAGCAACCCATCACTGGGAAACCCATACGCTCCCATTCACACACATACACTATGGACAATTTAGCGCATGTCTTTGGACTTGTGGGGGAAACCGGAGCACCTGGAGAAAACCCACGCGAACACGAGGAGAACATGCAAACTCCACACAGAAATGCCAACTGACCCAGCCGAGCCATGAACCAGCGACCTTCTTGCTGTGAGGCGACTGAGCTACCCACTGCGGAGTTTCCTCCGGGTGCTCCGGTTTCCCCCACAAGTCCAAAGACATGCGGTATAGGTGAATTGGGTAAGCTAAATTGTCCGTAGTGTGTGAATAGGTGGGTGGTAGATCTTTATCATATCTGGCACCTAAACTCTGGAACAGCCTTCCTAGCACAGTTCGGGAAGCAGACACACTCTGTCAGTTTAAAACTAGATTAAAGACACATCTCTTTGCATTAGCATACACATAAAACACAAATGCTTTTGAAATCCAAATCCTCTAAGGGATTGTTAGTCTGCTTTTTTAGGGCAACCGGAGCCGGGAACACTTCCCAAAAGACATTGTAAATTGAACGGCATCTGCGCTTATGTTAGTCTTTTTTTTTATTATTCCCGAGGTTTCCATAATCCTGGACCAGGCCGTATTCTTAGCAGCTGCTGTGGTGGTCATGGAGGAGTGGAGAGCTTGAGACTGATTCCTGTAAGACCCCAGTGACAGACGAGTCTTCGCATTGATTCTGAAGGGCCAGCCTGTACACCAGCCGGTGACCTCTCCCACCTGCAGCTTCTCCACGATGGACGTCCAGCCTCCGGCGCCTAGACTCTAGCTCTGCACAATAAGTTTGGCCAAAGGAAAAATGGTCGTGCCCAACTGAGCCTGGTTTCTCTCGAGGTTTTTTTCCTTCACTTTCGCAAATTGGTGAAGTTTGTTCCACGCCGCAGTCGCCACTGGCTTCCATGGTTCGGGACTTGTGGAGCTGCGCATCGATGGATTTGCTTTTCAGTGTTTGGACTCTCAGCAGTGAAAATTAAACCACACTTAACTGAACTAAACTGAACTTAAACTCTGAAAACTGGACTGACACAGTTTCAATTTACTATAATCTTCTATGCTGCTTTGACACAATCTACATTGTAAAAGCGCTATAGAAATAAAGATGAATTGAATTGAATTGAAAGAGTGATGGGTTGCAGCTGGAAGGGCATCCGCTGTGTAAAACATATGCTGGATAAGTTGGCGGTTCAATCCGCTGTGGCGACCCCAGATTAATAAAGGGACTAAGCCAAAAAGAAAAGGAATGAAATAAATAAAAAGAGGCAACAGAAGGAGCAGCATTCGTGATGTATTTGAGTGTCTCTCGAAAAATTACGTCTCACCTGCGCCCTCACAATCTCAACATTACATGAGAGTGAGGGGGGATGTTTGTAGCCTGTGCAGTTTTGTGCATTTGACACGCTTCAAAAAACTGCAAAAAAAAGTTGGAGCAAACATCTAACAAACGGAGCAATGGAACAGGCAGAAAAGCAAGCAGCTTACAATGATGGAGACTGGTTCAAGGTTGACGGCTGCTGGACATGACCGAATTGAAGGACATTATTTGTGCTTTGCATGTATGGCTGGTCCCACATGGAAAGAACCTATATAAACATATATGTTTTAATATAGGTTTTGATATAGGTTTTTAATATATGTGACATATATAAAATTAGCCGTTTTCCTATATTATATGTACATATATGCATACATGTACCTATATATATATATATATATATATATATATATATATATATATGTATGTGTGTATATATATATATATACAGTATACAGTCGTGGCCAAAAGTTTTGAGAATGACACAAATATTAGTGTTCAAAAAGTTTGCTGCTAAACTGCTTTTAAATCTTTGTTTCAGTTGTTTCTAAGATGTACTGAAATATAATTACAAGCACTTCATACGTTTCAAAGGCTTTTATCGACAATTAAATGACATTTATGCAAAGACTCAGTATTTGCAGTGTTGGCCCTTCTTTTTCAGGACCTCTGCAATTCGACTGGGCATGCTCTCAATCAACTTCTGGGCCAAATCCTGACTGATAGCAACCCATTCTTTCATAATCACTTCTTGGAGTTTGTCAGAACTAGTGGGTTTTTGTTGTCCACCCGCCTCTTGAGGATTGACCACAAGTTCTCAATGGGATTAAGTTCTGGGGAGTTTCCAGGCCATGGACCCAAAATTTCAACGTTTTGGTCTCCAAGCCACTTTTGCCTTATGGCACGGTGCTCCATCGTGCTGGAAAATGCATTGTTCTTCACCAAACTGTTGTTGGATTGTTGGAAGTAGTTGCTGTTGGAGGGTGTTTTGTTACCATTCTTTATCCATGGCTGTGTTTTTGGCCAAATTTGTGAGTGAGCCCACTCCCTTGGATGAGAAGCAACCCCACACATGAATGGTCTCAGGATGCTTTACTGTTGGCATGACACAGGACTGATGGTAGCGATCACCTTTTCTTCTCCGGACAAGCCTTTTTCCAGATGCCCCAAACAATCGGAAAGGGGCTTCATCGGAGAATATGACTTTGCCCAGTCCTCAGCAGTCCATTCGCCATAACTTTTGCAGAAGATCAATTTGTCCCTGATGTTTTTTTTTGGAGAGAAGTGGCTTTTTTGCTGCCCTTCTTGAAACTAGGCCATCTTCCAAAAGTCTTCACCTCACTGTGCGTGCAGATGCGCTCACACCTGCCTGCTGCCATTCCTGAGCAATCTCTGCACTGGTGGCACTCCGATCCCGCAGCAGAATCTTCTTTAGAAGACGATCCTGGCGCTTGCTGGACTTTCCTGGATGCCCTGAAGCCTTCTTAACAAGAATTGAACCTCTTTCCTTGAAGTTCTTGATGATCCTATAAATTGCTGATTTAGGTGCAATCTTAGTAGCCACAATATCCTTGCCTGTGAAGCCATTTTTATGCAACGCAATGATGGCTGCACGCGTTTCTTTGCAGGTCACCATGGTTAACAGTGAAAGAACAATGATTTCAAGCATCACCCTCCTTTTAACATGTCAAGTCTGCCATTCTAACCCATCAGCCTGACATAATGATCTCCAGCCTTGTGCTCGTCAACATTCTCACCTGAGTTAACAAGACGATTACTGAAATGATCTCAGCAGGTCCTTTAATGACAGCAATGAAATGCAGTGGAAAGTTTTTTTCAGGATTAAGTTAATTTTCATGGCAAAGAAGGACTATGCAATTCATCTGATCACTCTTCATAACATTCTGGAGTATATGCAAATTGATATTATAAAAACTTAAGCAGCAACATTTCCAATTTCCAATATTTATGTAATTCTCAATGTAATATATATATATAACCTATGATGAACCACAGAGAAACTGTATCTAATCATTTAAGTACTATCTAAACATAGAGGGTGAAAATGTTAGAGTCTGTGAGCTGTTTTATCTGGGCACTCTTGCCATCAGTCAGAAACCAGTGTCCAATATACACATGAAAAAAAATCTGACTACTTCCAAGCCAAAACCCTATCAAAGGGGGAAGCATCCAAATCACATTACTGTCATGCCAATACATGCCAACGGTGGAAGGGGAGGACTAGCATTAAAGGCACAGTCCACCAAAACAGCTACAAGATGACAAACTTGACAAACTTCTGAAAGGTATAATAAATAATCCGATGGCTGTTTTGAGCTGAAACTTTACAGACACATTCTGGAAACACAAAAGACTTATATTAAATCTGGAAAAAGGGGTAAACTAGGTGCCCTTTAAAGTCTTTAAATTTGATATTAAGCCTTGAAGGACAAATAATTAATTTAATTCATGGGGTCTTAATTACAACTATTACCATATTAATAGTTATAATAGTAATATTAGTAATTAATGACATAAAATTAACATCTGCACTGCATAAAATATTTAGCACAGCCTTGTATGCTTAATTTGAACAAGAAAAAATATTCATCCTACAACATAAAATAAATGTTATACTTACTTACTCCCAGGGCTGTTTTATATCGATGTAGATATTTAGCCACACCATGATTGGTGCAGTGCCAGCGTTAAGCGGGGGCACTCGCGGGCCGTGCCCCCCCAAAGAGGTTGATGTGCCCCCCATCCCCCCCTTCACGCACCCCTTCAGTTTTTTTAATTAATTTAAAATATATTAAGAATAATTAACACAAGTTAAGCATTGTATGTTCCATGATTTTTAATGTAACAAAAATTTTAAAACTACAGTTGATGTGTGTTTATATTTTTATGAAAAAGGTTTCTCTGATTGGTTGCGTTGCGGCGTCTCGTGCGTCATTGCGTCTTTAGCGTGTGTACATGGAGTAAAGCCTTGATGCTATCAACGTGTTTTTCCACAATATTTTAAGGATCGCATAAAATATGGATATCAGAAAATGGCTCGTCGGTTCTGCTTCTGCAAGGCCGCCTTCAGATGCAGAATATACTCCTAACACTCTGCCTTCTCAGTCAGCACCGCCTAACGTTATTCTATCTGATATCACGCAAACACCTGCTGCTGGCTCAAGCTCGGAGATTGGGAGTAATGGAGCCGAGGTGGAATTTTCTAATCTACAGGAATTGGATGATTTCGGGATCGATAAACCTAATCAAATAATATTAAAACAATACCCTGCATGCATGTTCGGTGGCAAAAAACGTGCTTTTGTGTCCAGTTGGTACATTAATCGAGACTGGCTTGAGTACAGCGTAAAAGCTGATTCTGCATTTTGCTTTTGCTGTCGTAAATTTAATGTGGGCACGAGCCGTATAGATGCGTTTGTGTATGCTGGCTACCGTAGCTGGAAGAATGCCACTGAAACAGACCGAGGATTTCACAAACACCAAACTTCTAAAGAACACCTTTCTTCATACGCAATGTGGAAGGAGAGAGAAAGACGTGTAAGCAGTGGAAAAGAGATCTCCACTCTTTTAAATGCAGACCAACTTTAAAAGAACAGGTACTATGTGTCCTCAATAATAGACGTTATTGGCTTTCTTGTGGAAAATCAGCTACCTTTATGAGGGAAATTGTATGCTTTTGACAACATGTTTGAGGGAGGCAGCGGCCTTTTTCTTTCATTGCTGGACTATAAAATCAAAAAGCCCTTTTGGCTGACGCAGTGAAAACACTTCCTCGAAATGCAACATATACCTGTCACGATATTCAAAATGAGATCATAAGTTTACTGAGTGAAGTGGTTGCTGAGGCTATTGTGAAAGATGTGGGTGACTCATATTACACATTAAAAGTAGATGGTACCCGCGACCCTACAGGCTGCGAAAATATATCAGTTGTCATTTGGTTTGTGAATGAGAACAAGTCCTACGAAGTAGCGGAGCGACTATTAACCGTAGCTACTGCTGAAATTGGCGATGCCCGGACACTGACAGATACAATTTTAGCAGAGCTAAACAAAGCTCAAAGATTCTTAGCCAGGTGTATGATGGTGTGTCGCTGATGTCAGGAAAGTTCATAAGCTGTTACAAGAAAATCTTAATAATAACATCCCTTATGTTCACTGCCTTAACCATCAGTTACATTTAGTTGTAGTCCACGCGATGTCAGCTAAGGCAGCTATGATGGATTTTTTTAATGTTTGTAACGTGTTGTACAAATATTGTAAGAAGCCCACAATTGCTGTGCACTACAAGGGCGAGCGCCTCAAACGGCTTCTTGAACAAAGGTGGACAGGCCATTTAGCTACTGTCTCTGTCTTTCTGAACAATTTCGAAGAGATCACATCTCTTCTGACTGAAATTGACTCATTCTGACTGAAAGAGCCCATGGTCCAGAGCTGCGAATAGAAGCTTTTGGGCTGTTGAAAGAGGTCTGCACCAAGCTTCTTATTCATTGCAAACCTGGATCCACCAAATAAGCTTCTGCAGATGGAGCACACTTACCTTTGGACAGGTCAGGTCCAGTGCAAAAGTGTGCGTGCAAAAACTTCGTTGTGATGAGGGATTTACACAACTGTGGAAGAAAGCCACGGTTGTTGCCAATGCGCTGCCGAAATGCACGACTCCAAAGCAAAGACGCACGGGGAACAAGAATATGGACGATTACTTGGTGGAGGAAACGACAGGTCAATGAGAGGGTGATGTAGAAACTGAACTTAAAAGATTGTACTACAGCACTGTAGATTCAGTGGTTGCAGAAATGGATCAGCGATTTAGTGAACGAAACTCACATTTGTACTGCGCACTGGCTGCGCTTGATCCAGAGAGTGATTAATTTCTGGACCCTGAGACTGTGAAACACATTATGGACCTGACACAATCACCAATTTGTTATGCAGAGTTTGAAGTTGCAAAAAACTTCTTGAGGTTGCGAAAGAAGTCAAAAACAGAGGAGGACAACTGGACCACAAAATTAATTCTCTCCAAGTACCACACAGTTCTGCAAACAATGCCCAGTGTACTGACTGCGTTTAAACATTCTTTGCAGACTTTCTCAGCAGACTTTCGGTGCTTCTACAGCGAATTCTTTCTCCTCTCTCCGCAACATTTTTAGCGACCACAGATGCTCAACGCGTCACAAACGGAACGCCCAGCTAGCCTTCGAGAGGGACCTTACTCGAAAATGCACAACCGAATGGAAGGACACCGTTTTAAGGAGGTTTAATGTTTGCACGCGCCGCCTTCAGCTTTTTTAAAAAGTAAGTTATGCGTTTCTTAAATGCATGCTTAAATGTGACTGTTGGCTATTAGAACATTATTACATCATATAATTGTCAATATATTTTGTTGGTAATGTTGATTTATTCTGTGATTTTTCTTGTTGAATTTACGGGAAATTAGCTGACAGTCTGTACAAGTTATATGAGTGTGCGCTTGCACTGCATTGTTATTTTATGCCTCGTTTTTGCAAATTATTCCTTCTGATTGTGTGCCCGCTTGTTGGATGTTGCGTGCCCCCTGTTAGTTATGTTCTGGCACCGGCTCTGTGTTGGTGTTTTGTAACATCTCATTTTTACGAGTTGGGTCATTAGCCCAACACTCAACCCCCAACCTGGAGGACCAGGACATACACTACGGACAATTTAGCTCAACCAATTCACCTATACCCAGCCGGGACTCGAACCAACGATCTTCTTGCTGTGAGGTGACAGCGCTACCCACTGCGCCACCGTGCCGCAATAAAATAAATGTTATAGAAAGCAAAAATTTTACTTTCTCAAACATATTGTTACAACACCGTCTTTAAAAATTTAAATAATAAGCAGACTGATTGTATTTCTTGAAAAGTAAAGCTTCAATTAATGATCTGCCAGATACTGTAGAACCTTATAATTCCAAGTGGAAATGACTTTTTAGAATTAAAATGTTCTATCTGCATTTGGCCTGCTTTTTTTTTTACCCTAATTTGCAAATTTAAGATCTTTTTTTAGAGTACACTTAGGGTCTCTGTTATGTTAATATATGAAAGAGAACTGTTTCGCACATATTATTTGCTATATGGAATGCAAAAACTTTGAAGCTCTATTTCAAAATTATTCAGAACCCAGATAGAACCTTTATAATTCCAAGACAATGACATAAAACAAGATAAATGTTGCCAATATTAACAACTGAAACCGTGGCAATGGGCTATATGCACAGCTAGCGTTTCTCAGCCAACAATAAAATTCCGGTGAAAAGTTAATGTGACTAATTTCAATTTCATAAGGTTCCATTTACAGCACCAATATTGTAATGTAATTAAAAATATAATCAGTTAAACAGACTTGGGCATTCATTTAGTTGTTAAAGCGTAAAATGAGATGAAAGACCGTGTAAACAAGCGCCATCAGTAGCAGCAGGCGAGCGCAGAAACTCCATTGAAAATACTGAGTTAAAATATATTTCCATATTTTAAAGACATGGTGCAGGAAATGGAGTTTAATGCAGTGCTTCTGTTTGGTCTGAGACCCACTGTATATCGTGTATTAATCAGGTAGTGAAGATCTCTGATTTTTAAAGAAATCAGGTCTTAAACATGGCGATATTTGTAATGGAGCGACAGTTCACCGGAAGGACCTGGGCTTAATTAGCATTTTCCCTTTACTTCTCTTTCTCTTAACTCTACTTTTCTTGGGGGGACGGGGGTGGGGGGGATTAGTAGGGAATGTGCTACAAGCTTTCTTGACTGAAAATAATTGCATTTTTTGGGACATTCTGCTTTGCTGTACAAATAAAGAAATGAAAACGTGAAACTATTTTAAAGAAATATTTATGTTTAAAGAGATAAAGGAGTGCATGGTGCAAGCCTGTGTGTGTGTGTGTGTGTGTGTGTGTGTGTGTGTGTGTGTGTGTGT
>CAIGQV010015891.1:336241-355345 GCA_903798115.1 Danio jaintianensis
GTGTGTGTGTGTGTGTGTGTGTGTGTGTGTGTGTGTGTGTGTGTGTGAGTTTGAACAATAAAGAATAATAAATAACACCTTAAATGGTGTCAAAAGGTCAATCGACAGAATATGGCAATTCATAACCCTAATTTAATTATACTCAATATAATTAATCATAAGTATTTAATATATAATTAAATATAATTAATATAATATAGGGCGACGCGGTGGCGCAGTGGGTAGCACGTTCGCCTCACAGCAAGAAGATCGCTGGTTCGAGCCTCGGCTGGGTCAGTTGGCGTTTCTGTGTGGAGTTTGCATGTTCTCCCCGTGTTCGCGTGGGTTTCCTCCGGGTGCTCCGGTTTCCCCCACAAGTCCAAAGACATGCGGTATAGGTGAATTGGGTAAGCTAAAATTGTCCGTAGTGAATGAGTGTGTATGAATGTTTCCCAGTGATGGGTTGCAGCTGGAAGGGCATCCGCTGCGTAAAACATATGCTGGATAAGTTGGCGCTTCATCCCGCTGTGGCGACCCCAGATTAATAAAGGGACTAAGCCGAAAAGAAAATGAATGAATGAATGAATGAATAATATAATATAATTAAATAATATATAATTAATAAAATCAATGGGGGCCTCACGGTGGCGCAGTGGGTAGCACAATCGCCTCACAGCAAGAAGGTCGCTGGTTCGAGCCTCAGCTGAGTCAGTTGGCATTTCTGTGTGGAGTTTGCATGTTCTCCCCGTGTTGGCGTGGGTTTCCTCCGGGTGCTCTGGTTTCCCCCACAAGTCCAAAGACATGCGGTATAGGTGAATTGGGTAAGCTAAATTGTCAGTAGTGTATGAGTGTGAATGGGTGTGTATGGATGTTTCCCAGAGATGGGTTGTGGCTGGAAGGGCATCCGCTGCGTAAAAACATATGCTGGATAAGTTGGCGGTTCATTCCACTGTGGCGACCCCAGATTAATAAAGGGACTAAGCCGAAAAGAAAATGAATGAATGAATGAATAATAAAATCAATACAATATAATTAAATATAATTAATTATAATTATAATTAAATATAATTAATTATAATTATAATTAAGTAATTAATAATTACTTAATTATACTTAATTATACCGCGGTTATGCTAAGCCGGTGGGCAGGGCAGCCCAGGCTCACATTATCTAATTCACTATGTTAAGCCAGTTGGCAGTAGCCAAGGCACACACATAATCTAGTTCACTAGCGAGGCTCACACAAAGTCTAGTTCACTAGTGTTAAGCCATTTGGCAAGGTTTCCCAGGCATACATAGTCTAGTTCACTATTGTAAACTGGTCAGCGAGGTAGCCCAGGTACACATAGGTAGAAAACATGCAGCCATGTTGGCAAAGAAACAAATAGGTCTAAATAAGTCTTGGCAATATATCTGCTTGTTTTGGGGGAGGGGGGGTGTATTTCATTGGCAATCCTTTCTACTCATATTTATGCATATTGCTTATGCCATGTTTGTTTATACATAATTTGATCCGCAAAGATCCGTCCTTTTTAACGAAAAAGAACCCGGCTCCAGCCGGGGAGGAAGATGAGACTATAGTACCGGCAGCCAGAGATTCGGATAAATATCTCTCAAGCGCCTCCCGCTCGGGAGCAGACAAGGCATAAAGTTGCCCTCAGGGTGGAGTAGTACCGGGAAGCAGATCGATGCTGCAGTCATAAGGGCAATGAGGAGGAAGAGAATTGGCCCGGGACTTGCTGAAGACTGCTCGCAGATCATGGTAACTTGATGAAGTGCAGCTAGAGGACATGAAGCTTCTCGCCCATAGACTGAGCAGTCAAATACTTTTAACATCTCCTCCTTGAAGGCCTCGTAATGAGAGAGCCAACCAGGAGAGAAAGAATGTAAGCGACCCCAGCCCGATCCTTGGCATAAGAAAGAAGCTGGAGAGAGAACATAACCTCACATTGGGTCAGGAAAGCATGGCATTGTGTTGGCTCACCCGAATAGCTGGACAGGATGTTGACCCTCTGCTCCGGTAACCCTCAAGATGACTGGGGTACTCCTGGTCATGACGCAGGGCATGTAATTGAATAGACAGATCAGCCACCTGGGCTGCCAGTCTCTATATCACGTGCTTAGCAGCTCCCAGCTCCTCGCCATGCCTGCCCAACATTGTTCCCTGATGTTCCACGGCAGAGCGAATTGGTGATTCCCTCGCTGGGTCCATTGGTTGGCTTGATAATTCTGTCATGTTTCAAAAGGAGATCTAAATGCAAGAGATCAATCAAAGCAATATTTATTTAATAATGGAAAAGAAACAGTCAGGTAGATCAGCCTTCATCTGGGCAATGCAGGACTGGACAAAAATATAAATAATCCACCACGGGCAAAAATGTCAATGTGAAGAGCACTGGACAGACCTCAGGCTGGTGAGCAGATGGCCAGGCTTCAAAAGTCACTCAAACGCGGACTGTGGGCAGAGCAGAGGTGAGCCGATGCACAAGAGGGAGACAGAGACAAGACAGAAAAAACCCTGACAATAAGTTATTAAACATACACTGTAAAAAATAATTACGCCAATTAGTTATCACAACTTCATTCATTCATTTTCTTTTCGAGTCCAAACACTGCAAATCCATCGATGCGCAAAGTCCCAAGTCCCAAATCAAGCAAGTATATCAAAGTTTTACTCACATCTCACGTGTAAACAAACCACAGTTGTAGTTATTATACAGACTCTTATTTGTGCTTTTAACTTTATTGCTTTTCTTGCTTTCATTTTCCAGTTTGTTTGCTGATTCGCGTTTGTTTTCTCTTATGTGCATCATACAGTTTACTTACTTAATTTACTTACTCGCGCCTAACTGCACCCTTTATATTGTGTTGTAATTTGTTTCGTATGTGTGTATTTCATACAGACTTTTGCTTGCGCTTATTGCTTTATTTCTTGCTTTCACTTTCTAGTTTGCCAACTTGCACCTGTTCTCTCTTACGTGCATCATACAGTCTATTTACTTCGCCTACTAACACCCATTATATTACATTGTAAATCGTTTTGTGTGTGTGCTCTTCTCTTACTCTCTCTCTCTCTCTTGTGCCTATTGCTCTATCTCTCTCGTGCCTATTGCTCATTTCATACACACGCTCCAGCTCACTTCAACTCATCATATTCCAGCGGTAAGTCAGAATCTACTTCACCTGACGGTGAGTAAAAATGGCTTCTCCTGTTCTTCTTACATGCATTTCCTGCCACATGATTAGTGTATCTCTCTCTGTCAGCGATGAGGGCTTTACATGTGATAAATGTAGGGAAATAGTCAGGCTGACAGAAAAGATCTTAGAATTAGAGTCACACGTTAATACTCTAATTGAGGATAGTAAGAGTGCTAGGTCTCTAGATATGGTTTTGGACTAGCTTAGCATGCCCTGGACTAGGGCCCAGGTCAGGGAGCAGACAGACTGGCTAAACCAACCGTCTGCTAGCCTCCACAGTTTACCAAACTCAGATAATCTGCAGCACATAGAGCCACCTAGATATTATAACATAGAGACTGTGTCTGTTCTACGAACCTGTAAATATAAAAAAAACAACTCCCAAACCCATTCAAAGGTAACAATCTAATTGATGTTCATCAAATAAAAAATAAAGTTAATCAAAAAATAAAACTTCTAATGAACATTAGATCACTCACCTCTAAAACTATTTTTGTTAATGATTTAATAACCAATCTACAGCTGGTTGCACTTTAACAGAAACCTAGCTAAAACCAGACAATTACATGACCCTAAATGAGTCTTCACCTGAAGGATATCATTATAAACATGAGACTCATCTTAAAGGGAAAGGTGGAGGCGTTGGCATAATATATAGTAATACTTTTTTGTGTCACTCTGTGATCTGACTTCAAATATATTTCATTTAAAATAATAGTGTTGTATATTTCAGTGTACAATATAAACAATAAATTTAAATTTAAATTTATATTGGCAACTGTACATAGGCCTCCAGGGCACCATACCAACTTTAGAAAAGAATCTGCTGATTTCTTATCTGAAATAGTTCTGGCCACAGAAAAAGTTTTAATTGTTGGTGATTTTAATATTCATATAGATAATGAAAAATATGCTTTAAGTCTGGCCTTCTTAGACAAACAGCATGTTTCAGGGCCTACTCATCGGTATAATCACACCTTAGACCTAATATTATCACATGGTCTCAATATTGATATATTAATGTTGAAGTTGTGCAGCAAAGTGATGACATTTCAGATCACTAGTTAATCTCTTGATTTTTGTGCATTGATATGTCTACAAAATCAGCTTCTATGATGACTATATGAATTTTTTCACATGCAAGATTGATGATATCAGAGATAAATAAGGACAGCACCGTGCCAATTAGAGCACTGTATACCGTTAATTGATTAGCTTCAAACATGAGGAACTGATAAATTCCTCCATATCAACAATGTCTGTTAGATCCTATACCGACTAAATTAAACAATTGTTTTCAGAAGTTTCTGAACCTGTTCTTAAAGTTTTGAATTTATCCCTACTTTTAGGATATGTGCCTAAAACTTTTAAACTAGCTGTCATTAAGCTTCTTATTAAAAAAAACAAGCTTGATACCAAAGAATTTGTAAATTATAGAGCCATTTTAAACCTGCCTTTTCTGACAAAGATACTAGAAAAAGTCGTATCTGCTCAACTATGTTCCTTCCTACAGAGAAACAATATTTGTGAAAAATTCCAATCTGGATTTAGAGCATTTCATAGCACAGAAACAGCACTCCTAAGAGCTACAAATGACCTGCTCCTGTCATCCGATCATGGTTGCATTTCTCTCTTAGTGTTATTGGACCTCAGTGCTGCATTTGAAACAATCGATCATATTTTCCTTGATTGGCTTGAAACATGTACAGAAATTGATTAAACAGGAGATTAGGAAGGAAAAGACAAGGTACAAGGAATAAGTTGAGTTTAAATTAAAAACATTGTTAAAAAATTGTATGGGTTCAGTATAGGATAGTCTGAATTTAATGACGCGTTTAAATAATGGATGTAAAAGTAACGGGCTATGAGTCTGATGGAACCCTTGCGGAGGATTTTAACAAGTTTTACACTAGATTTGAAGAGCAGAATATTAGCACATGGAAAGTGGATTCTTATAATTTCTCTGAAGTGGAAAATCCACCTGTTTCTTTTAAGGTTGAAAATGTAGTTAATCTTTTTTAAGCAATGCAAAATTAATGTTAGTCCGGGGCCAGATGGAATAAGTGGTAGAGCACTGAAGTTGTGTGGTGAGGAATTGGGTCAAATTTTTACCTATATTTTTAATTGGTCTTGGGAGGTCCACCTAAACTTTGGAAACAGCCTATTATTATTCCAGTACCAAAACATAACCACCCTAAAAACATATCTGACTATAGACCAGTCTCACCTACCTCACTAGTTATGAAAGTCTTTGAGAAATTAGTTAAAGGGGTTTTATTGGAAAAAAATGAATAATTTCTCGATCCATTGCAATTTGCCTATAGAGCGGGTAGAGGGGTGCGGGATGCGACACTGACCTTACTGGACCTGGTGTGTAAACATCTGGAAGTTATTAGTAATCATGCTAGGCTACTATTTGTAGATTTCTCTTCGGCATTCAACACAATTCAGCCAGACTTGTTGGTTCACAAGCTGAGGTCGAGTTTTGGTGTGGATGCAAGTATGACTGCTTGGTTACTGGATTTCCTTACTAACAGGTCTCAGAGTTTTAGGATTAACAGTATTCTGTTAGATCCTTTGATCACATCTATGGGCTCACCACAGGGGTATGTTCTTTCTCCTCTCTTTTACATCCTATACACAAATGAGTGTCGTAGTCCCTTTGAAAATCAGTACATTCTTAAGTTTGCGGATGACACCGTTATTGTAAGTTTGTTGGTTGGTGAGGAGACAGAACATGGACCTGTTGTTGAGTATTTTACAAATTGGTGTCGAGAGGCTGGTCTACGTCTGAACACAGAGAAAAGGGGATGTGCATTGACCTGCGGCAGAAGCAGGACGTAGTTTTAGGTACTATGGTTGATAACCAGCAGATTGAATTAGTGGAAAGTTATAAGTACCTAGGTACTATTATTGATAATAAATTAAATTTTAATGAAAGTACGTAAAGACTATGTAGGACAGGCCAACAAAGACTTTATTGTCTGCGGAAATTAGCAAAGTTTAATATTGATAGGACTCTGATGGTGGCATTTTATAAGGCCTATATAGAATCCATTTTAACCTTTTCATTGATTTGTTGGTTTGCTACTTTAAAAGTAAAATCGAAGAACTCGCTGTCTAAGGTTTTAAATAACTGCAGCAAAGTATGAGGGGTAGAAGTACTGGGGTTATCCTATTTGTATGAAAACCAGGTGTTAAAGAAAGCCCATCAGATTACATCTGATATATCTCAGCCTCTTTTTGATTCATTTCAAATACTTAACTCAGGATCTCGGTGTAGGGTCCCTTTGGCAAGCACCAACAGATTTAAATTTTCATTTGTTCCTTGTGCGATTGATTTGCTGATTTTTAATGGGAAGAGGTAGTTGCTGTTTTTTAGTACTATTAATGTTTTTCTTAAGTGTGTGGTATGATATATGTGTTGTAAATCTACTATTCTTCAGAACGAATCGCCCCAAAAGGGGACAATAAAGTTTACAACAACAGTAAATTATGTTAGTATTACAGAAACTGCATTGGCCTGGTTCAGGTCTTATCCTGTCTGAACATTATCAATTTGTATCAGTTAATGAAGAGGCATCATGCAGATCAAAAGTACACTGTGGGGTACCACAACTTACTTACTTTTTACACTATATATGCTACCGCTAGGCGAAATCATTAAAAAACATGGAGTTAGTTTCCACTGTTGTGCCAATGATCAGAGAAGAAATGGTTGTGCAAAACTGAGCCTGGTTTCTCTTTAGGTTTTTTTTCCTTCTCTTTCATCAGTTGGTGAAGTATTGTACCACGCCACTGACTTGCTTGGTTATGGGACTTGTGAAGCTGCGCATCAATGGATTTGCTCTTCAGTGTTTGGACTTTCAGCAGTGAAAATTAAACCACACTGAACTGAACTAAACTGAAATTCAACTCTGAAAACGTGACTGACACAGTTTCAATTTACTAGAACTTCTATGTTCAGCTGATTTGACACAATCTACATTGTAAAAGCGCTATAGAAATAAAGATGAATAGATATAAATAATACAAATAGTCAATTACTACTGGTGGCTCTTATCGCCAAGAAAACTATCCTCATGAACTGGAAATCAAAAAATACCATTCACATTTCATCTTGGAAAAACTTATTAATAGAATACATCTCCATTTGAAGGTCCTCTTCGCCTGAAGCCATTGCCCAACAACACCTTCATCAGTACATAAACAAGAGGGAAGGTGGGTGAGGGGGTCAGGAAGAGGTAGAAACTGTGTCTAATATTAATTCTAATTAAATATCCTAAAATAAGAAAACAGAGATTTATTGGTATTTTTTCACATCATAATTCTCTCTCTACGTACTTTATTTCTCTTGTTCTATTTGTTCCTTTTCTTTAGGTCTCTTTCAAATTTATTATTATTATTATTATTATTATTATTATATATTCTTTTCTTCTTTTTCTTTTCCACCTCAGTTTCTTGTGACATGTACAGCTTGTATTAGGGAGTGAGGTACAGAAAGGACAACACACACTTATATATACTACATTCACAGGGAAAGTGTGACGTGGGCATGGCAGCCTGGGCATTGCACTGGACTGATCCATGCTGCACATGACAATTATTTAATGCATCACAAAGCAACTGACAAACAGAAAAAGCATTAAATTGAATAAAATGGGTATAGGTGGAAAATTGGGTGTTAGATGTTTTATTTGAACGTACTTTTTAAGTTAAAATTGGAAAATAATTATCAGCTCCTTTTAATATTATAACTGGTACACCACCAGGTAGTGCAATTAGTCCCATTGTGTTTAAAAAGTGAAAGAGAAAGGATATGCATAGATGTAATGGGTGAGCATGGGGTAATCAGAATAGTAAACTTTTATAATCCTTGTTTAGAATTAGCAGTAGACATATTGGAAAGCACTATAGGAGAAACAGCAAATAAAATAACTTTATGTAGTGACTTTAATGCACATAATAGCATTTGGGGTAGTAGGAAAACAGATAAAAATGGTGAAATAATAGAACATTTCATGGAAGAGAAATATTTAGGGTGTCTAAATGATGGCAAACCAACAAGAATATGGTAAATACACATGGTCAGTTTCTAAAAATAATATAGGAAGCGATCACTTTCCTATCATCTGTGAATTTCAATGTAAGGTTCAGACACAAAACTGTAATATTGGTGTAAGATGGGTGTACAAAAGTGCAGACTGGGAAAAATTCCATGCAATGCCTTTTTAAAAATATAATGCTAGTGAGAAATATTAATGATGTATATGGTAAGGTAGTAGATGGCATTTACTCTGCAGCATTACAATCAATCCCATTAGAAAATAGTACAAAGAAGAGGAAAAATTTACCTTGGTGGTCTGAAGAATGCTCAAAGGCAATTAAAGACAGACCTAAAGCATTTCAATTTTTTTAAAAGAACCCTCAGTCTTAGATTATTAAAGGAAAAAAAGCTTATGCTAAAAAGGTTATTAGGAGTACAAAGAGGATAGCCTGGCAACATGTCTGTAATACAATTGGTATGAATACAGTTTGGCATATGCTTAAAAAGATAAATGGAATTGATAGCTCCAGAAAGATACCAATGATGGAGGAAAATGGGAAGATAAAGCAATTACAAATAAAAAAAAAATCACAATGTTGGCTCAAACATTTGCTAAAGCTTACTGCATTGATAATCTAGATGATACATTTTAAACAAAACGTCAACAAACTATGGACTTATATGAAGATGTTTGCATGAAAAAGCTGGATTTTAATAGTAGTCTAGATGATGATTTTTTTTAGATAAAAATAGCTATCAGTAATTCAAGGAAGACAACACCAGATAAGGATATGATAAGTTTTTTAAATAAATTATTAAAGAATATATAAATAATAAATTTTAAAGAAATTACCAGTTAAAGCATCAGAGACATTATTACAGGTGATTAATCGCATATGGAATGAGGGTGTTTTGCCCAAGCAAAAGACTGCAGTTGTGCTTCCTTTAGTCAAGCCTGAGAAAGACAAAACAAAACCTAGCAGTTATAGACCTATAGCTCTTACATCCACTATATGTAAAGTAATGGAAAAAATGATTGTGAAGCGACTAAATTATATATATATATATATATATATATATATATATATATATATATATATTTTTTTTTTTTTTTTTTATTAACAACCTGGGAAAAACAGATCCACAACAGATGCCTTGATATTAATTGAAAATGAAGTTTATAATGAAAGAGTACATGTTTGCAGTTTTCTTTGACATTGATAAGGCCTATGATACATTATGGAGGTAAGGATTGCTAATTAAATTGAATAAAATGGGTAAAGGTGGAAAATTTTATAATTGGGTGTTAGACGTTTTATTTGAACGTACTTAAGTTAAAATTGGAAAATAATTATCAGCTCCTTTTAATATTATAAATGGGACACCACCAGGTAGTGCAATTAGTCCCATTGTGTTTAATATAATGATTATTGATGTTTTTGATAAGATTTAAAAGATAGGAATAGGACTTGCACTTCATGCAGGTGCAGATTTATGCAGATGCATTATAGAATCGAGGACACAATGCAGGAATCGTTTAAAAACGTTGAGGAATGGTCCCTGGAATAGGGCTTAAAGTTCTCTGTATCAAAAACAAAATGTATGATATTTACAAAAACACAAAAAGATTGTACATACAGATCTAAAGTTATATGATCAGATATTGGAAAGAGTACCTGTTTTTAAATACCTTGGTTTATGGATAGATGAAAAGTTCATATAAGTAAAATTGAAACAAAATGTAAAATTATTATAAACTGTATGCATTCAGTTGCTAGTCACAATTGGGAAGCTAGTCCTAGTGTGTTGCGGTGCATGTATCAAGCACTGATTTGATCCTGTTTTGATTCTGGTTGCATTGTATGTAGATCTGCATCCAAATCTATAATGGGGAAAATTACATATACAAGCCAGAGCATTAAGATTATGTTGTGGAGCAATAAAAACATCTCATGTAGATGCAATTGGGGTAGAAATGCCCCAACAATCAGTTAGCAACCATCTTCCACTATAGAGAGCTCATGAATCACTCATAGATTTAAGCTTACTAAATAAACAAAGATGAATACAGTGGAAAAGAAGTTAATGCTATTTTAAATAATATGTTTTATTCAACTTTTTATTCAATTTTTTACAGATGGATCTAAGGAACCTAGTAGTAAAAAGGTAGGAACAGGTGTATTTATTCCAGAGTTTAAAATAAACAAGTTAAGTTAGTTTAAAATTGTCCAAAACCTTCAGTACACAGCAGACTTAACAGCTTTAATTATAGCATTACAGTGGGTTGAACAGGTTAAACCAAATAAAGTAATAATTTGATCAGATTAATCTTCAACTTTAATTAGCATAGCAAATGCAAAATCAGACAGAGAGGATTTAGTAGCAGAAGTTTATTTGTCTTTATATAAATTAAAGGAGATATGAGTAGTTGTTCATTTCTGTTGGGTTCCATCACATGTTGGGGTATCTGGTAATGAAGTTGCTGACAAATTAGCAAAGAAAGCACTAGATAAGCAAGAGGTGGAGGTGAGTGTAACTTTGGGTGAAACGGAGGCTAAATTAATTTTAAAGGAAAAGCTAATGAATAAATGTCAAATTAAATGGTATAATAGCAATACTGGAAGATGATGCTATAGTATACAGACAGTAGAGAGAACATTATCAAGGAAGAAATAGGAAGGAAGAAGTAAGGTTATCTAGACTAAGACACAGGGTTAAAAGCAACACTTTCACTAATGGGCCTACATGAAGATGGGAATTGTGATGTCTGGTGTAAATGAAAGTGTGGATCATGTGCTTTTTGTATGTAGTAAATATAACAAATATTTACAAAACGATATATAAAACTATTTTAGGAAAAGCTTTAATGGACTGGCAAAGATATAGAGCACTTATCAGGTATATAAGGTTCAGGTTTAGGATGTAGATTATATTATGGATGGGAATATTCTACTCAATCATGAACATAAAGACCCTATGAGTGCTAGAGGAGCTGAACACGCAGCGCTGACATGAATATGTGGTATGAGTGTCAAGACTGGAGAGTATGAAACGTCCAAATATGCTTTCTTTGTCTCCTTCCCTCTCTTCTCGTTTTTCAGTCACTTTCTAAAATTCAGACTCATCACCAACGTACATCCCATATACTAGGTGGCAATAATGCTTTTGTATGAATTATTCGCCATAAAACAACAAGAAGAAGAACAGGAAGAAGGTTACCACTGGGCGGTTGCATACATATTTACATTAGATGTCGCCTACCCTGTTGTTGTCTATTGGAAGGACTGTCTATCTATCAGTCTATTAGCACTGGTGGGACGCTAAGGCACTCGGCCTGTGGCCTCGTGCCAACGCACGCCTCCCACCAGTGCTGATATACAGCCATATCGCACTGCTACGAGTATAATGTTGCGTTTATACAACAGTTCGACGGCACAATCGTGTATATAAAAAAGAAAATCAAACACGGAGAGTCTAAAAACACTTTTGTATTAGGAACTACTTTCTTCCATCATTCATTCACATCTGCAGCGGACGTCAGAACAGCAGAAGCCGTTACTAATTCACCAACGTCACTTTAGAGGTAGTGTTTGAATGATTCTCTACCTAAAGTGAAGACAAAACAGGTGATTTTGATGAATAAGGCTAAACGTGACATGAAATGCCATCTGTCTACAGAGATATCTCCTTACAGTATTAGTCTATTACAGTCTACAGTATTTCTCTGTTGCAATCGAGATATCACAATAATTAACCCAGAAAAAAGCAGCGCAATCACTACCAGATTGCTCTTGTGTTTGCGAGAAGGAAAAATGCTAAACACATGCGGGCATTTCTTCTCCCATCTCACACTTAATACACTACAATTATATGGTATAAATACAGTACTGCTACATAGAAAAGAGAGAGATTAAATTAGAATATCACTTACCAGTTTAATAATGATTTGATTAGCTGTAGTTAGAAATTACGCTGTTTTAATCTTCTAAGGGCTTATTATGCGGTCCTGTCGCCATCTTGTGGATAGACAACGTCAACCGTCTTTGGTCTGCTGCTTCAAGAACCAGACAGAACTGTTGTATAACATATAATAAAGTATGGGAGGAAAGTAATATACCAGAGAGTTGGAAAGAAGCAATAATCATACCTATTAAAAAACAGTGGATTTAGGAAAGGAAGAAACAAAATGGACCCAATAGTATGTTTAGAGGATGTAGTAAGGAAAGCTCAAATTGTCACACTTCTTAAAGAAAAGAGAAAACAGATGAATCCAATAGCAAGTGATTATTTGTCCGGAGGTAATATACAAGTACCCACAGTCAATATAAACAAACACAGAGAAAAAGGAGTGAAGTAATTGTTGCCGGTAAACATGGAAGTCTGACAGAGAAACAGAAAATCGAACCGGAATCCAGAGACAGGTTCAATTCAATTCAATTCATCTTTAATTCTATAGCGCTTTTACAATGTAGATTGTGTCAAAGCAGCTTAAAATAGAAGAGTGCAGTAAATTGAAACAATGTCAGTCCAGTTTTCAGAGTTAAAGTTCAGTTTAGTTCAGTTCATTCATTCATTCATTCATTTTCTTTTCGGCTTAGTCCCTTTATTAATCTGGGGTCGCCACAGCGGGATGAACCGCCAACTTATCCAGCATACATTTTACGCAGCGGATGCCCTTCCAGCTGCAACCCATCACTGGGAAACATTCATACACACTCATTCACACACATACACTACGGACAATTTTAGCTTACCCAATTCACCTATACCGCATGTCTTTGGACTTGTGGGGGAAACCGGAGCACCCGGAGGAAACCCACGCGAACACGGGGAGAACATGCAAACTCCACACAGAAATGCCAACTGACTCAGCCGAGGCTCGAACCAGCGACCTTCTTGCTGTGAGGCGAACGTGCTACCCACTGCGCCACCGCGTCGCCTTAGTTCAGTTCAGCGTGGTTTAATTTTCACTGCTGAAAGTCCAAACACTGAAGAGCAAATCCATCGATGCGCAGCTCCACAGGTCCCGAACCATGCAAGCCAGTGGCGACAGCGGTGAGGAACGAACTTCACCAATTGGCAAAAGTGAAGGAAAAAAAACCTAGAGAGAAACCAGGCTCAGTTGGGCACGACCATTTCTCCTATGGCCAAACGTCTTGTGCAGAGCTGCAGTCAAGGCGCCGGAGGCTAGAGAGACCGTTGGACGTCCATCGTGGAGAAGCTGCAGGTGGGAGAGGTCACCGGCTGGTGTACAGGCTGGCCCTTCAGGATAATGCGAAGACTCGTCTGTCACTGGGGTCTTACAGGAATCAGTCTCATGCTCTCCACTCCTCCATGACCACCACAGCAGCTGCTCAGAATATGGCCTGGTCCAGGATTATGGAAAACTCGGGAATAAAAAAAAAGACTAACATAAGCGCAGATGCCGTTCAAATTATAATGTCTTTTGGGAAGTGTTCCTGGCTCCGGTTGCCCTAAATAATGCAGACTAACAATCCTTTAAAGGATTTGTATTTCAAAAGCATTTGTGTTTTATGTGTATGCTAATGCAAAGAGATGTGTCTTTAATCTAGTTTTAAACTGACAGAGTGTGTCTGCTTCCCGAACTGTGCTGGGAAGGCTGTTCCAGAGTTTAGGTGCCAGATATGAGAAAGATCTACCGCCTACAGTTGATTTTGATATTCTGATAATCAATTGTCCAGAATTAATTGAGCGTAGAGGACATGAGGGGCTATAATACACCAGGAGCTCCCTCAAATACTGGGGAGCTAAGCCGTTCAGGGCTTTGTAGGTAGTCGATAAAATTTTTTAATTTATACGATATTTAATGAGGAGCCAATACAATGATGAAAGAACTGGAGTAATATGATCATATTTTTTTGTTCTAGAAAGCACTCTAGCAGCTGCATTTTGAACCAGCTGACGTTTGTTAATTAGACCAATAGGGCAACCACCTAGTAACGCATTACAATAGTCTAACCGAGAGGTGATGAAAGCATGAATAAGCTTTTCCGCATCAGACACTGATAGCATATGTCGAAGTTTGGCAACATTTTTAAGATGAAAAAATGCAGTTTTACAGATGCTTGAAATCTGGCCTTCAAACGACAGGTTGCTATCAAAAATCACCCCAAAATTTTTGACTGAAGATGAGGACTGAACTAAGAATCCATCAAGGGTTAGACAGTGTTCTAGGTTTTTTCGTGTGAGGTTTTTGGGTCCAATAAGCAAGACCTCAGTTTTATCTGAATTTAATAATAAAAAGTTATTAGTCATCCAATTTTTTATATCAGTTATATAATCTGTTAATTTAGTAAATTCATACATATTATCAGGTTGAGAGGAGATATAAAGTTGTGTATCATCAGCATAACAGTGGAAGCTAACTCCATGCTTTTTAATGATATCGCCTAGAGGTAGCATATATAGTGTGAAAATTTAGGGACCAAGAGCTGAGCCTTGTGGTACCCCACATTGTACTTTTGATCTGTATGATGCTTCTTCATTAACTGATACAAATTGATAACGTTCAGATAGATAAGACCTGAACCAGGCCAATGCAGTTTCTGTAATACTAACATAATTTTCAAGCCAATGAAGGAGAATATTATGATCGATTGTATCAAATGCAGCACTGAGGTCCAATAACACTAAGAGAGAAATACAACCACAATCGGACGACAGAAGGAGGTCATTTGTAACTCTTAGGAGTGCTGTTTCTGTGCTATGAAATGCTCTAAATCCAGATTGGAATTTTTCATAAATATTGTTTCTTTGTCAGAAGGAACATAGTCGAGCAGATACGACTTTTTCTAGTATCTTTAATAGAAAAGGCAGGTTTGAGATGGGTCTATAATTTACTAGTTCTTTGGGATCAAGCTGTGGTTTTTTAATAAGACAGCTTAATTACAGCTAGTTTAAAAGTTTTAGGAACATATCCTAAAAGTAGGGATGAATTCAAAACGTTAAGAACAGGTTCAGAAACAATTCTAAAAACAATTGTTTTAATAATTTGGTCGGTATAGGATCTAGCATAGACATTGTTGATTTGGACGAATTTATCAGTTTAGACAATTCTTCCTCACCTACTGCTGAAAAAGTTTGAAGTTTATCCATTAACGGTCTACAGTGCTCTAATTGGGATGAAGCTGTAGGAGGCAGATTGATGGTGCTTATTTTATCTCTGATATTATCAATCTTGCATGTGAAAAAATTCATAAAGTCATTACTGCTGTGTTGAGAAATGCATGTTGATGCTTTATTTTTAGTTAGATTGGCTACTGTGTTAAACAGGACCCTAGGGTTGTGTTTATTTTCTTCTATTAAAGTTGAAAAATAAGCAGATCTGGCAGACTTTAAAGCTTTTCTAAAGTTAAGTGTACTTTCTTTCCAGGCCAGACGAAAAACCTCTAGTTTTGATTTCTTCCATCTACGTTACATTTTCCGGGCTGCTTTCTTTAAGGCACGTGTGTGCTCACTGTGCCATGGCGGCAGATTTTTTTCCCTAATCTTTTTTAAGTGTAACGGAGCAACTATGTCTAATGTGCTAGAAAGGATAGAATCAATAGTTTCAGTTGCAGTGTCAAGCTCTTCTAGGCTGCCTGGAATGCTATGGAAATTAGAAAGATCAGGTAGGTTACTGACAAAGTGATCTTTAGTGCTAGCGGTGATCGTTCTACCATATTTATAAATAGAAGCTGGTTTTGTAGACCTATCAATGCACAATAAACAAGAGATTAAATAGTGATCTGAAATGTCATCACTCTGCTGCACAACTTCAACATTATCAATATCAATACCATGTGAAAATATTAGGTCTAAGGTATGATTATGCCAATGAGTAGGCCCTGAGACATGCTGTTTCACTCCAACAGAGGCTAGTATGTCTAAAAAGGCCAGACTTAAAGCATCTTTTTCATTATCTATATGAATATTAAAAACACCAACAATTAAAATTTTATCTGTGGCCAGAACTATTTCGGATAAGAAATCAGCAAATTCTTTTTTAAAGTCGGTATGGTGCCCTGGAGGTCTATATACAGTTGCCAATATAAATTTTGATTGAAATTTATTGTTTAAATTACACACTGAAATATACAACACTATTACTTCAAATGAATTATATTTGAAGTCAGATCGCTGAGTAACACTAAAAATATTACTGTATATAATGCCAACGCCTCCACCTTTGCCTTTAAGACGCGGCTCGTTTTTATAATGGTATCCTTCAGGTGAAGACTCGTTTAGGGTCATGTAGTCATCTGGTTTAACCCAGGTTTCTGTTAGACATAGTGCATCTGGCCTTAGATCAGTTATCAAATCCTTAACAAAAAGAATTTTAGAGGAGAGTGATCTAATGTTCAATAATCCGAGTTTTATCTTCTGATTACCTTTATTTTTTATTTGATGAACATCAATTAGATTATTACCCTTGAATGGGTTTGGGAGTTTTTTTTATATTTAGAGGTTCGGGGAACAGACACAGTCTCTATGTTCTTATATCTAGGTGGCTCTATGTGCTGCAGATTATCTGAGTTTGGTAAACTATGGAGGCTAGCAGATGGTTGGTTAAGCCAAAGAGACAGAGTACGTGAACAACTAAAACGAACTGACAAGGAGACATAGGGCCACCGCCCAAATATAATCGCAATAACGAGACACAGCTTGCCGGCTAATCAGAACAGCTAATGATGCCAAAACACGTGACCAAAACAACACAGACACAATAACACGTGCGCAAAGGAACAAACAATCAGGCGAGCGCACAAACCCACAACCGTGACACAAATAAATAAAGAAACAGTTGTGTCAGTATTTTTTGACGTAGAAAAGGCGTATGATATGATGTGGAGAGAGGGTCTTTTAATCAAATTACATTTAATAGGTGTAAGAGGGAGAATATTTAACTGGATCATGGATTTTCTGGATAAAAGAAATATACAAGTGAATATTGGTACAGAGGTATCTACACAATATATAGTAGAAAATGAAACTCCGCAAGGAAGCGTCTTGAGTCCTACTCTGTTTTCCATCGTGATTAATGACATTTTTGCAAATCTAGAAAGGGATATGGGTAGATCTTTATTTGCAGATGATGGAGCTATATGGAAGAAAGGGAGAAATGGGGAGTATGAAATAAAGAAAGTGCAAGAGGGAATAAGTCAAGTAGAATGTTGGGGAATAAGATGGGGTTTTAAATTCTCAATTGAGAAAACCAAAGTAATGTTTTTTACAAGGAAAAAACAAGCAGCAATTAAGGGGCCAAGCACGAATAGGCAGAATGAGCAAAGCAGTCCAGAGGCCAAAAGCGGTGGCAGAGTTACAAATTTGATGTGTTGTCGTCAGTGTTAGGTGACAATGAAGAACCTAAAGTTGGGTGTCAATATATTTAAGCATTGCAGAGAGAGCCTCAGATGCAGTTTGGCATTATACCAGCACATTTGCACATTTGTCTTGTAAACAAAAAACGTTTTGCCTATTGACACGAATTTCACAACACTTGGTCATAATGGTCTGATGATTTGGTGATATTTCGGTAAATGGTCTAGGAGGAGTTTGCAAAATAAGTTTTTGAACAAAATCAATATGGCGGACAGGAAGTTTAGCCAAATATGGCATATTTGGTATCAATGTTCTCGGCATGACCCAAGGAATAAGTTGAGATGAATTTTTATAGCAATAAACATATGCAGTCTAAAGTTATTAGCAAATTTATGATTCATTACTCATGGTTAGTGAACGGTTTATAACTCGTGACCACTAGGTGGCGCTGTTATCAAATTTATGTGTTGGGGTCATTGTGAGTTGCCAATGTTAATGAACACACCTAAAGTTCAACGTCATTATGTTAATGCATTGCAAAGTCGCAGCCTCAGATGCACTTTGACATCGTGCTATCATATTTGTCAATGCCGTAAACGACAACCGTTTTGCTGATCGATATGATTTCCATAACTTTTGGTAAGCATGGTCTGAAGATGTCAAATTTGGTGAGGAGGAATTCGCAAAAGAAGGTTTTTGAACAAAATCCATATGTTAGACAGGAGTTTGCCCAAGTATGGCATGATTGGTATTAATATTCTCAAAATGAACCAAGGAATAAGATGAGATAAATTTTACCACAATAAACCTTTGCAATCAACATTTATTAGTCATTTTAGAATATTCATTATTGATGGTTAGTTAAGGGGTTATAACGCGTGACCACAAGGTGGCACTGTTATCAAATTTAAGTGTTGTGGTCATTGTGAGGTGCCAGTGACACACCTAAAGTTCAGCGTAAATATGTTCAAACATTGCAGAATTACAGCCTCAGACGATCTTTGACATCGTGCTAGCACACTGTAAACCCGAATTAGTTGATTTTACTAGATTGTTGCGCAGAAACCCGTTGCACGAAATAAGATTAGTTTTTACATTTATTGAACTAAACAGGTTAAGCTGTAATAAAAGAAAACCTTTAGTGGGTGTAGCAGACAAATTAAATTTGGATTAGTAGTCTTTACTAAAAATCATTAGTTCACATTATTAATTTTATTGAGGATATATTTAGTAAAATAACTATTAAATTAAACACATCATATTAATGCTAAAAAATGGTTTTATGCAATAAAATTTTTTATTTAAGTAATCTATTATGATTAAAAATAATACTACAGAAGTTTTACAATACTTTAAGCACAAAAAAAAATCAAACAAGGACTTTTCAATGTTTTTTATTATTGTTAAAGTTCTTCAAGGAACACTGGCATTAGCAAACATTGATAATTGTATAAAACCTGAGGCAAAACTAAAAAACCTTCACAAGAGAACAAGTGAATCTCTTAAATGATTCATTTTGTATTGAGAACTCAAAACAAAGCTTCTACATTTTTTTTTTT
>CAIGQV010015891.1:410345-421061 GCA_903798115.1 Danio jaintianensis
ACCCCAGATTAATAAAGGGACTAAGCCGAAGAGAAAATGAATGAATGAATGTCACAAAAGTGAGTAAACCCCTCACATTTCTGCAAATATGTATATCTATTCACAGGACAACACTGCAGAAATGGCCCTTTGACACAATGAAAAGTAGTGAGTGTAAAGTTTGTATAGCAGTGTAACTTTATTGTCACCTCAAAATAAGTAAAAATACAGCCAATAATAGCTGAACCCCTGGCAACAAAAGTAAGTACACCCCTAAGTGAAAGGCTGCTTTTCTATTCCAAGAATGCAGAGAACGGACTCGCGTTCTTGTGGAGACCGTAAATGCCAAGTTACCTCAGAAGAACGAACTCGGGAGACAGCGAGAACAGAGAACGCGTCCTCTGAGGAATGAGATGCTGCATTCTTCCCCGGTTCTTCCTGATGGTCACATGACCTTCACACATTTTTTATGGAAAATTATTTAAACATTACAGCATTCATACAACCTTTTATTGTTTTTCCCCTTTTCACAATATATACTATCCATAAAGACCTTACAATATACGTTGCACAATACAAATAAAACTATTTTTAATACGAAATTCAGCAAATAAACACTCTTAATGTGTTTAAGCCTTTATAAAGATTTTTATGGTAATGTTTACTTTCACCGTGTCATTTAGGCAAACTCCTGAGATAAATGTTATATCTTTGAACTTTAATAATAAATCTATATAAAATTCTGCGCTTCCCCCTTTATTCAGCCGCAATGAGTTTTGGGACTTCTCAAGTAAGTTTTGCGCTCAAGTCTGCAGCCACACATCCTCGATATCAAGAACACATCTGGGAACTTTCACGCGTCCACAGTTCTTTCGGTCTTGAGTTTTGGAACTGATCTTTGGCAGCTGATGATGACATTACACAAGGACACAAGAATGCTGAAGAACGCATATTGAGAAACAGCCAACATGTACAAATTAAGCACAATTAGTCATTCTCCCTCCCGTGTCATGTGACTCAGTATTACACTGTCTCAGGTGTCACCAGATAGCAGGTGAGTTAAATTTGGTATAAAAGCTCTTCCACTCTCTCAACCTGGCCACTGAAAGTTCAACTCTGAAAAAATGAGTTGTTGCTTTACATAAAGATGGCCTAGGCTATAAGAAGATAGCCAACAGTCTGAAACTATGCTGCAGCACAGTGGCCAAGACGGTCCAGCACTTTAAGAGGACAGGTTCTTCTCAGAACAGGCCTCGCCATGGTCGGCCAAAGAAGCTGAGCACATGTTCACAGCATCAAATCCAAAGATTGTCTTTGAAAAACAGACGGATGAGTTCTTCCAGCATTGCTGCAGAGACTGAAGGGATGGGAGGTCAGCCTGTCAGTCCTCAGACCGTATGCCACACACTGCATCAAATTGGTCTGCATGGTTGTCATCCTAGAAGCAAGCCTCTTTTAAAGATGATGCACAAGAAAGCTCGCAAACAATTTGCTGCAGACATGCAAACTAAGGACCAGGATTACTGGAACCATGTCCTGTGGTCTGATGAGACCAAGATAAACCTATTTGGTTCAGATGGTGTCAAGCGTGTGTGGCGGCAACTAGGTAAGGAGGACAAAGACAAGTGTGTCTTGCCTACCGTCAAACGTGGTGGGAGTGTCATGATCTGGTGCTGCATGAGTGCTGCTGGCATTGGGGAGCTACAGTTCATTGAGGGAAACATGAATTCTAACATGTACTATGATATACTGAAGCAGAGCATGATCCCCTCCCTCCAGAAACTAGGCCGCAGAGCAGTGTTCCAGCATGATAATGACCCCAAACACACATCCAAGATAACCACTGGCTTGTTAAAGAGGCTGAGGGTAAAGGTGATGGACTGGCCAAGCATGTCTCCAGACCTAAACTCCATAGAACACCTCTGGGGCATCCTGAAAAGGAAGGCGGAGGAGCACAAGGTGTCAAATGTCCACCACCTCCGTGATGTTGTGATGGAGGAGTGGAAGAGGATTCCAGTGGCAACCTGTGAAGCTCTGCTCAACTCCAAGAGAATTAAAGCCATGCTGGAAAATGGTGGTGGCCACACATTGACATTTCACATTTTTACTTAGGGGTAAAACACACACGAACAAGATAATCAAGATCTTTAGGATTAACGTTACCGAAAATAGACGTTCGTTCAGTGTTTGAGCTAAAAACAGAACGAAAGCAAAATCAGCTCCTATCATGAATTTATCATTAAAACAGACAGCATGTGCTTCATTCATTCACGTTTCCGTCTTGTAGCTCGTCTTCATATAACACAGCTGTCTTAATGTTATTGATAATTTAATTAACACTGACAAGCAAAAAGACAATTGTATATTAATTCTTATAAAACCCAGAGAAAAATCAACTTAACAAAGGTTACTGAACCGACGACTGACAAGGCCTTCATACTCAGCCGTTTTTATTCATATTATCCACATATAAGTTACAGTATTTATCATTATTTAGCACAAGGACTTTCTAACAAATAGAAACATTACCTGATGACACAAAATATCTCAGTAATATGTTTTTAAAAATTAATAACTTACCTGAATGTGTGAAGGAGCTGAATAGGCGGACTTCTCCATTTGAAAAAACAACTGTGACTCTCGAGGCTCCTCCCCAGTCCACCATTAGGAATACTATTTTTTACTATATGCCCATAGTAAAACTGTGACAGTTGGGGGAGATATAGGCGATAGTCCATTACGCAGTGAACCTGGTCCAGTATGTAATCAAGCTGCGGGCTGCAGCAAGGACTGTCTCAATAGGAATGCAAGGATGAAGCAACACATATTCACCATCAGGGGGCATTTTTTATTATTTGTTTTTTTTTAATACACCATAACACCATGGCACTGAACAGTGAAGAAAACTGGTTTGTTTATTTATTTAACAAAATAATTTGTCAAAAAATAAAATATTATGTGTTAGGAAATACATAAAATTTAAAAACAATAAGAACCTATGGAAAGTCCTCATACAGATGTGGCGAATGCACGAGTGAATGAATGTGACCACACACAATGCTGCAGTACTGTGCCAATATTATGAAGCTGCAGGCCCGGAGACCCAACTGCACGCTCAGACCTGCACGCTCAGACCTGCACCCCCAGACCTATCGTTTTCTCAGACAGTGCCACCTGCTGTTTGAAAGATCGCCTAATCTGAATTCGACTGCTTATAAATTGTAACTTACACTATTGTTCTACTATAAAATATTACGCTATGATTGAATACATTATTATACAAAATATTAAACATACTAGATTATGATTTAATGCATTAATTCTGTTGTATTTTTATTAATTGTATTTGTAAATAGATATTTTTCAGTTATTTAAATATTTTCAGTCATTTATTGTTTTTTTTTTAATCATTAAGGTTTTATCACACTGTTTAGTATTGAGTTGAGGGAATGAATATTATCTCTTTCCTCACATACAATAAATTATAGTACTCTTGGAGTAGTTTTCTCACAACAAACTTTATTTTTGTGTATGGTTCATGAGGTCCTACAAGTCATTGAGCTGTAAACAATGCAAAAAAAAATTGGATTAATAACTATTTATTATGTAGAAAATAACATCAAATAAAATAAATGCTTACATTCTTGTTGGGGAGATTTTTCATTTCTCAAGCAATTTTTCTATCAAATTCCCAACTTCACTAAAAGAAAAATATAAGTGCTGTTGTCAGAAATTGTGTTTAACATAAAAACGTAACAGTTTTTTTTACAAAGAAATTAAAACATACCTTGAGTGATAAATGGGGCACTGGAGAAAAAACATCTTCAGCCTCCTGCCAAGACAAGCCCTGTAGCTCGCAAAGGCCGTGAATGATGGCCTGTACAAATATACAAATAAACCAATTAATAAAACATACACACTTCAGAACATAAGCATGCTCATGTACATACATGTTTTGTGATTACCTCTGGGAGGAGACATCCACAAATGAACTCCACCTCATCATTGTAGGTCAACTGTGCTTGGGTTTTATTAAGAACTCCTCTCATGTAGTTACAAAGGATTGACAGGGACTGCTCATTCTCAATGTAGACAGGCACCTGAGAACGGGGTTTTAGTGGAAACCAGTTTGACCTTTTCCCACCGAGTATATCCTTTGGGCCATAGAAGGAAATTACATTTCATATGTAAATGCACAAGTCATTAATTACATTTGGCAAATAATAGTTAAATTGTCACTTGACTATATTTAAGTCAACCATACTCAGAGTCTGGAGGAGTAATTTAAAGTGAAACCATCTATACCACCAAATGCTGCTCTGCTGATTTTGATGTGAGAATTAAGACCACTAATCCTTTGTCATTCCTTTCCCTTTCTTGAACTGCTTGGACATGTGCCGGAAGATTGGATGTGGTTTTTCTTCCCATCCTAAAAAGGGGCAGAATCTTTCCATCCACTACACTTCTTGCCTCCTCAGTCCAGAAAGCAAATCTGCGTCCATAGCTTTCAATCAAGACAAGACAAGACAAAATCCATAATAACTGGTCACCGGTAAGAGAGATATTAAGGATGTTTTGTTACTCGTGTTACAAAGTTGTTGTATTGACACAATATCAAATTTAAATTTGACAGATTTAAAAGAAAATTTAAAAAATACCGACATACCCATCAATTTGAAATCGTTCCATGAGTAGAAGGCACCACCACTGGCGGATGATAGGCATATCCATCTGAAAGAAAGACTGGTTAGTCTAACAGTTAACCAACCTGTTTTTGTTAATACATGATGTCGGGTGTGCTTGCAACAACCATGCCCCTTTTTTAAAAGAAATGTTGCTTAGAATAAAGGAAGATAACATATACTAAAATAGTTACATTTTAGCTATGATAAATAAAAGCTCCAACAAAATAAAGGTTCCATAACTAATTAAAAATAATACCTCCTGGAATTGAAACCCAATGCCACACACCATTGAGAGGGTGTACTGGAAAGACAGAAGCCACAGTCATTTACAATGTTTACAAAATCTTTAAATCAATTAACTCAATTTAAATCTTACCATAAGTACAAAAACACCACAATCATTCCCTCTTGTCTGACGTGGCAAAGCCTGAAATCGGCAAAGCAAACAATTTTATTTTAGAATAATGTACAAACAAATGTAACTGCTGTAAAAGCCAAATAATGACAATTCTTTAAGTTGATTCCTTACTGGAAAATCATATCCAGTCTTTTCAGTCCATGTCCCATGATCAACTTGGTAAGCAATTTTCCTGTAGACAAAACATATTAGTAGTAATATTGACAATAACAGCTCACCTCAACTCTAAAACACCATGCACAAAAAAGGCTAGATGAACATAGCCAAAAGTTCAAGAAACGGCTATAGGAACGTAGCCAAAAGTGACAGAACTATAACACACGATTTGGAAATAGATATAAATGGCTATAGGAACATAGCCATATATCACATAAAGGCTGAAACATGTCTTAGTTTGTTGATAGACCTAAAGATTTCCCTGTATTCCTCATCTCCAAATCCTGATTTATGCTCTGCGTACATAGAGTCTAAAAACACCATCTCTCTTCGAAGCGGCATCATTATCTACAATGTTAAAGGTGTAAATATATTTCATTTGAACATTATTGCTTCTTCCAAGATTTTTCAGTGTTTTATTTTAGAAACACATTTTGCAATACCAATCAACGCATGCTCTAGATATTTCAATATTTTCTTACACAGACAACGAAGTGGTCTGGTCTATTGGCATTTGTCCATGCTGGAAAGGCCAACAGGTCTTTCAAGTCTGCATCTTCCTAGAATTGATCAGGACAGTTATGTCCTTTAATTTAGTTTTTACGTCTCACACAGTAAATACAGTACACTCACCGGTAATCCAGTAACAATGTTGTTAGGAGTTGTTCTACATGAATGAAAATAATGACATTTGTTTGTTTTAAAAATTTGGATAAAGTTAAAACAATCTATATAAATATTATTACCAGTTGAATGTTACGTTTTATGGTACATACAATTTGTCGAGCCATTTCACAAATAAGCTTCATGCAGGCATTTCCAATCTGCAATAAATACTCTGATTAGTCAATGTCTTTAATAAAAAAAAAAGTTCTAATAAAAAACAGACTGCTTACATGGGAGTCCATGTCCCTCAACAATCCAAGACTCCAAAATTCTTCTCGAATAAGGCACACTTGCCCCTCCTTCACAATTATTTCAATGCCAGGGCGATAATAACAATATATGTGCGTGTGTGTGTGTGTGTGTGTGTAATGGTAATTTTTCACCAGTTTCTCTTGTAATGGATGCCAGTCCCTCTCCCAAGGCTTAGTAGGTTCCAAAAAATTCAGAAGAGTGGTAGGTTCACAAGCTGTTTTTTCTGTAATTGGTACTGATGACTGAGAAGATGTGACTGATGTTATGCCTGGTGATGCAGCAGTCGTTTGTGCAGTCAAAATATTTTCTGGCAGTGCTGTCAGTGGTCCTAAAAGTACATTAAAGCATCAAAAATAGAAAAGAACACATAATAATTAGAGAACAGAAACATGACACTTAGCAACTGGAACGAACATTCAAATTACTAAGTGACATGTCCATGCATTTCTCTGTGGAGAACGGATTTTCTATAAATACAAATATACACATAAGCACAGTTAAGGATATAGTGCTGTATTTGTTACACAGTAAAGGAAACATTACCTAACACAACCTGGCTGTGGTCATTCATGTGAATGTTTTTGTTGAATTCCTTTTTTATGTCTTGAAGACGTTTCTCATTTTTTTCTGACATTGTAATGGTGGATGATGTTTCACATGAGGAAAACATGTGTGGATGGCAATGCCATGTTCATAAAGTAGTTATTTTTCTTTAGCTTTGAAAAAAGCTGTTCTGCAGCCTGACTGTTAACTTTGCCAGCTAGTTGAGGCACAAGAAGAAGCTTCCTCAGTGAATCACGAGGATCTTTTGTGTTGTCTTCGTGAAAGCGGTCATACAGAACATAGGTGTTCTGCAGAACCAGTTATTGGATGACCATCCGGGTCTGGACTTTGCTTTTTTGCAGTGAGCCATGGCAGAGTTACCTGTAATTTTCCTGATTTTGCTTTTGCAATATTTTCAGTGGTGGGCGACGCGGTGGCGCAGTGGGTAGCACGTTCGCCTCACAGCAAGAAGGTCGCTGGTTCGAGCCTCGGCTGGGTCAGTTGGCATTTCTGTGTGGAGTTTGCATGTTCTCCCCGTGTTCGCGTGGGTTTCCTCCGGGTGCTCCGGTTTCCCCCACAAGTCCAAAGACATGCGGTATAGGTGAATTGGGTAAGCTAAAATTGTCCGTAGTGTATGTGTGTGAATGAGTGTGTATGAATGTTTCCCAGTGATGGGTTGCAGCTGGAAGGGCATCCGCTGCGTAAAACATATGCTGGATAAGTTGGCGGTTCATCCCGCTGTGGCGACCCCAGATTAATAAAGGGACTAAGCCGAAAAGAAAATGAATGAATGAATGAATATTTTCAGTGGTTGGTTCGAGTAACCTTCCCTCGAAAGGTGTAAAAGTTATGGGTTGCCTCAAATTTGTGTGGGTGGACAGTCCACGAGCAAAGTCATATATAACAACATTAGGCAGATGCTTCCAAGACAGAAGCATATCTGCAAAATCCCGTGGACTTTCTGCTCGCAGATTACATTTTATACTGTAAACTATGCCACAAGGACACATGATGACAGCCCAACCTCCTGGAACAGACAAACATACAACAAAGATAAGCAAATTGTTAAGAATGCATAATCAAATCCCATGAATGATATTGGGCCTTAAATGACCATAGGTTATGATTGAGGGCAGTGACGTTATCCTTAACAATGTAGACTTTAAAAAACTTCAAAGATGCAGCACTTCAGAGTAAAGGGCATCTCTGCTCTGACCTTCTCACTCACTTTTCCTCCACTTTGACCTTAGTGTTATAAGAATGTGTTCTTAGGAGAAGACAAGTCTTCCCGTCTCCAGGTGAGAGGTAAACACACTGCCCCACACGGAAGCAACAATACACCCCAGTGTCAGACCAGGCCACCTCCAACACCCCTCAGAGCTGTACACCACCAGTCACTCCCCAATCAGTGCCAACCAGAAAATAGGTCCCATTATGGCTATGTGTCTTTGCACATTTCTAATTTATTTGTAATATTTTATTGTGCAACATTGCGGTTTACCAGAAGCAGCCCAAATCTTTTCAAAAACCTTGTCATAGGCCTCCTTTGACCTCATCTCCTCCGAAAGTCGCAGGAATAGATCTGTGCGAGAGCCTTTGGCATCTAAACCACACTCTTGACACAGTCTTCTTATCACTTCCACCTATCACATAAAGCACATGTGAAATAAAATGCCAACACTGACAAATAATACAAAAATTAGCAATAAATATTTTACTTTCTGTTTTGAAAGTTCGTCTTTTAAGTGATCTTCAGAGAGAGTTATTTCTCTTTGGTCTGCAGTTTTAGCTTTGTGCACTTTCTCAAATTCCGTGTTGAGAAAAACATTCGCTCTGCGCGTCTTACTTCCAATCCAGGGTGCCCAAAAGTTGTAACTAGGTGGAACACAAAATGGGTTGTTTTTTTTACCTTTAGGACAAACAAACATGTAAGTGCATACATTAATTTAGATTACACCCCTGAAAACACTTATGAAATCAAATAATGATGACATGCCATTCCTGATATATTCAATTTCCTTACTTGAAAAAAATCCTCGAGCAATTCGTTCTTCTGTCAGTGCCTTCCAAAACAGATCTAAATCCACCTCTCCATTAAAATCTTGTGGAGGCTGTGAAAGGTCACTCACTAAAGAAAATAAATACATACTATAAACTTACTAATACTTCTTACTAATAGTCTTACTAATTAGACTTACCTCTCTGCAGTAAAAAGGAAAGAAATTTACCGGAGAGATGAAAGGATGCCTTCTTGTGGAGATCCATTATGACCACAGGTGGGTGGTCACCACAAGACACACATGAATACTCATATTCATGGTCAGTTAGGGCCTCAAAGTGGAGATAGCCATGGAGAAGAGTAACTGCTGAGGGGAACTGTACACCTGTAGTCACCTCCAAGTACTCCACTACTCTGCTGACTGCTGTATGCACCTATGATAAAAAAAACCACACTTAATCAGTACCTCTTATTTAATATCAACACTATGAAGAAATCCTATTGTTGGAAAAAATTATATATTGTATAACATATATAACATATGTATTGTATAATGATTTCCTGCAACAGGTTTCTTATGGTGAGGCAGAGAGAAAGTTCAAGGAGGACATAGTCATTGAAATTATGCAAACCATTAGTCCACTCTTGGTAACGGTACACTATTCCACAGAAAGGACAGAATTTGTAGTAGGTTGAAATATCTGCAGATACAGAATGTAAAAAAAAACAACAAAAACTAAAAAATGGTTAAGTATTTTTTCATCATTAAAATGAAAGATGCAAGTAACAATTATCCACCTTGGACAATTCCTGTAGTTGTAAGAATTTTCGCTTTACGTGTAATGCAGACAGGATCACTGAGCAATGTCCGGTTTGAGCATTGGTAGCACATTGTCTCATCGGGGATTAGGTGTTTTGGAAATTCCTTATAGTCTGAAGAAAGCCTCAAATGATTGGGAATAGTAGATGGTAGCTTTTTAGTCATTAAGATGTATTCTACCATGCTCTTTATTTTAGCAACGTCCTTTGGAGGGTAATTCTCACTTTCATCACTTTCCTCCATCGCTGCTGCCTGAAATTCTTCAGCGCTTTCAGTGCTCCGAACCTTTCGGAAGAGCTCAGGGTGAACTTGAAAGAGGTGACATTTTGCTATGTATTTATGGGCACATGACCTCTGGGTTTTTGCACAGGGACAGTGCCATGAATTCTTCTTGGTGTCATATGATACCATGACTCTGCCCAGTCTACTATAATATGATATATTAGGCTCGTAGACCGATATGAATCTTTTTGATGGTGGGACTCCAATCTTGGATTCAACTGATAGTTGTGCATTTTCTTCTTGGGCTAGTTTTTGACGATCTACACACTGTTTTATTTTGTCCTGTCCAAACCACTTGCTTTTAACCATTTCTTTTAAACTTTCCTCTGTGAGTGAAGGTTTTGCAGTATGTTTTTTTCATACTGCAAAATGTTTTGCAGTATGAAACTGACCGGAGGTGAACACATTGGTATGACAGCAGTCCACTTCCCCAAGCTAACTCCATATTAGTCTGGCACTCATTTCATTCACATGAAACACGATGTGGTTCCCCCCATATTTTAATTTGCACATGGACTGGAGTAGAAGCTCCATGAAAACTTTTGTGGACCATATAGACTCCATTCTGAAGGTCTATGCACTCACTGTCAAGATGAGATGAGGAAATAATGTCCGTCATTTTTGGGGTGTGTTTACGTTCTATATGTCTTTTAAAATTGTTATAGTGGCATGTCAAATCACATTTGGGACATTTCTTTAGTTGCTTTGGTTTTTTCCGACCGTTTTTTTTGAAGGACCTAGAAATGCCAGAAGTGGTGGGCAGAGCTGTGGCAGTGGATGGAGGCACATGTGTAGTGGGCAGAGGCATGGCAGTGGATGGAGGCACATGCGTAGCAGGCAGAGGCATGGCAGTGGATGGAGGCACATGCGTAGCGGGCAGAGCCGTGGCAGTGGATGGAGGCACATGTGTAGCGGG
>CAIGQV010015891.1:421071-432889 GCA_903798115.1 Danio jaintianensis
GTAGCGGGCAGAGCCGTGGCAGTGGATGGAGGCACATGTGTAGCGGGCAGAGATGTGTCAGAAGTTGTGGTGGCTTTAGTGTGAGTGGTTGGTGGTTGGTGTTTTTCTTTGCAGAGTTCTAAATGTTTAAGAAAATCTGGTTTTATTAAAACTGTTGAATTGCAGAAAATGCAGTGATAATGTGGATGACTTCTGCAAAGGCGTCCACATCGGTGTATTGTAAATTCTGAAAAAAAGCAGTATTATGGATTAAAAGATTGCACTTTAAGATTTCTTACAATTTTTCACTATAATAAGTTGTAGACTTCCAAATATTACCTTCATGCTGAACCGATCTATTAAAATGTGCCTGCAGATGTGACTGCACTTTTGTCAGTCGTGTTGGCTTAAAAACTGAGGCATCACAGAATGGACAGTGGAAATATCTGCAGCATTTGGTGCACTGTATTAGTGTTGGCAGAGACCCCCCTTTTTGAATTGTAATATCCATCTGGAAAAAAAAAAGTCACAAGTAAATTATTTTCAAATGATTAACCTAAGAGAGCTCATATTGTAAATTCGGTGCAGATTAAGTGATATTTTGATTTCCACAGATCTTATTTGTAATTATAAAAGAACTTATTAACAATTGTTAAACTGTTATTGTGTTACTGTTATTGTCTGTGGTAGCACTTTCAGACAGATAATACAGTAATACGTACAGTAGACCTAGCACTAAAATATGTTACAAATAATAATTGCGTTATATATTATACATTTTATTTCAACATTTTTACTTTAAAGTTTTTTATTTTGCCAGAAAACATTTCTAGAAAATTGTCAGAGAATGCTACAATAACAGAAAATAAGAGCAAGCTGTAAATATCATAAAATAATGCTATCTTTTGACACTAATTTTGATCGAATCAAACACTGAAATAATTGTTTGTTGGTGTAATAAGATGCCACATTGATTTATGCCATAAAACCTGGTAATTTTCAGGAATTTTCTTACTCACGCGTCCGATGTTGCTATAGAAAGTGCTGGTCTGAGCGTGCAGTTGAGTCTCCGTATCTGCCGCTTCACCCAACCCAACAGCAGGTGGCACTGTCTGAGAAAACGATAGGTCTGGATTGTGCAGGTCTGAGCGGGCAGTTGGGTCTCCGGGCCTGCAGCTTCTCCCTACTCGTACTGTGCGGCACAGCATAAAATGGTCTAACACAAGAAAGACATGACCAGCAGGGGGCAGTTATGTAACATATTGAACATACTGAACTGTACTGTACTGTACTGTAGCAGCGCACAGACGGAGAAGCAAAGGAAATTAAATTAGGCTGATCATGTTTGTCTCATCAATAGTATCATAAGTTTTTTTTATGATGGTTTGTTCGCTGAAAACTAAATTTTCAAAATGTTATGGATCAACTAACAATCACGATCTAAAAACGTAGCTCTGACTAGCCTCCAACTTGCTATGATGCTAGGGGTTTGAATGTTATTTCATTAGAAGCATAAAAATAAATACCTCAATAAAAATATAATAAAAAGAATTTAACCGCGAGCAAATTAACTCCAGCAACTTTATTTTTCATAATATAATTTCAGCTTATGCGTTTAAATCGTGCTGCGCTCTCAGTGTTCTGTGCATTTTCAGTCATGCAGCAGTGGGTGGTGTCTCACTGTACCTGCAAAGCGGTGTTTGTGTGTGTGTGTCCGCTCGCCCGCCATGTTTGCTTGGACACAAACAAATCAACGGATACTTAATTAGAGATGTACGAATGATGTGACTATTTTCAGTTCATAAGGGACCTTTCACAGCATCAATAATGTAGATTTTCATTTAGTTTAACAACAAAACATAAGTAAATAGCGCTATTCCGCCTAGCCTGCTTTACTGAGGTGAAGTTGGTTTTATATTCACATTGGTTCATTTTTGAACAATGACAACCTGTGACACGCTCCCTATAGACCATTTCAATGTGGTCATGTCATTGGCCCATAAACATTTCCTGCTTGTTATTAAACTGTTTCATAACTGTAACAAGAGGAAATTCAATCATAACTTAATGTTAAAACAGCTATCATAACATTATTTATCAATATGTGGCTCTTTTTGGATTCTCGGAAGCTATAGAAATTAAAAATGTAAAACAGGAAATATGATGGGACCATTGTTTTTGTTTGCATCCCTCAAAATGGTCTGTATTGTTTACCATGCTACTCTGAATATTCGCTCTGAAATAGCATGTAAGTAATAAGTGTAATACCTGCACACCGCCCATAGATATTTACATTAGATGTCACCTACCCTGTTGTTGTCTATTGGAAGGAATGCGTCAATAGAGCCACCATTTTAGGACAGGGTAGCGCTCCTTTGAAATGAATGCGGGACCAAGGTGCAGTGGAGGACTCTGCCCATCCAGAGCCAGAGATATACACATATATACATATATCTATGATCAGGAGTTTTCCCCGGTGGTCAGTGCGCAAATATTTTTTTAAATTACGAAAATTATAATTCTACATCACTTTTCTACATCGATGGATAAGTGACCGCATGGGCATTGCCGATAAAGTGTGTGTTTGTGTGCATGAAAATGTATTATCCTCCCTCCCTGTTAAATTTGATCTAATCCGTGTCGTAAAAAACACCCCCTCTCCTGCTTTCACTTCTCATTCTACGGAGGGAGCGATTCGTTTGTGAATGAATCTCTGTTATGAACGACTCGTTCACTTAGCCGACAATAATACAAGTTTCTAGCACCGCAGCGTCTTTTCATTGTAGGAATGAAAATTATCATATGTATTTGTTTATATGGCAAAACATGTCTTTTTCACCAAGAAGGTCCATACTGACTCCAAAGGCAGATACTGATAAGATCAGGGCATAACATATGACATAAATTGTACCCAGCTTAAATGTAAAATAAAGTTACCTGAGAGACAGAGAGACAGAGGGAGGGAGAGAGAGAGACAAAGAGCAGTAAGTAGGCCTCAAAGAGAGCCTGATAGCAGTAGAGTCAGAGAAGATAGCCTCCAGAGCAAGAGAGGAGCAGAGCAGGAAAAAGAGCAGAGCAAGAAAAGCCCAGACCAGGAAAAGAGACAGACCAAAGCTTACCCCCCATTTTATATCTTTCTTGACCATGTGACCAAAGCCCAAATGCTGAAACATACAAACTGACCAATCAACATGTGACCACATAGTAAAACGCCCAAAGTCCACACACCAGGCCCTGACCTTATCAGTATCTGTTTTTGGAGTCAGTATGGACCTTCTTGGTGAAAAAGACATGTTTTGCCATATAAACAAATACATATAATTTTCATTCCTACAATTCCTCCCCTGGCACCAATGTGACATATAAAGAGGCAAAAGGTGACATTAATGATGAAAATATGCTTTCTGTTGTGTGCTGCTGTCATCTTCGGACTTCCTGTCCAGGCTTGTTGCAGGTATAAGGTTGGTCAATCTTTGTTGTCCTTCAGCCCAGTGTGAGACGCCTTACTCGAATGGCATTGCACTGTTTATATGCAAATTGTCCATTGAATCCTTTACACCTCCACAAGATAGGTGCTGAGAAATGCAGGGAATCCCTGCTCTTCTCTTGAAGTAGATCAAAAGACATGAACCTTTCCTGTATGGATCCTGTATTTGAAAACAGCAAATGGCACAACAAACAGCAAAAGCAAACATATGGCATTTGTCATTGATCAAAGGATTGATGTGGTCAGTTTGAGTTCTTCTCAAGCAAAATGCCCTTAAATTAATGTAAATAAAAAGATGGTCAAGATCAAGACAAAATAAAAGCAAACAAGCTCTTTACACAATATCTGGAAACATCAAAATTAAATTGCTTCACAACAAAATCAACAATAGCCGGTTAAGAGTATCAGCAAAATCTTCAGTGTAACCAAATACAGTGAAATAAATGAATCAATGTTCAAAGACAATCACAATTGCATTTAAATGGATTAAATACAAAGTGAACACAAAAACAATATTTGTTGTAGAGATGTCAATAATGTTACAAAAGCAACAATATTTCAGCATTTGGATTTAGAATCCCAATTTACATTTTTATATAACTTGTTGAAACAAATAATAAGTAACTGGATAAATATTTGAGAAAAAAAAATAACAAAACGAGGAAAAATCCATAGTTACGATAAAGTCTGATTGAAAAGACTTAACATGTAAAATATATAAGAAGCAGTGTCAGACAAATTGTGAATTTGACTATGTGTGTAAAGATTTGAAATGTTGTTCTCTGTGTGGCAGTGTTTCAGCTGAGGCTATGTGTTTGTGTAAACATGCTCCTAACAAAGGGTGGAAGTTTTACGACAGTGTTGTAAAATGTAGTCCTGTTGTATCAGGGAGTCAGCATGGAATTTGAGTATGAGATGTGAATGTGATCTGGCTCAAAATACTTCCAAATCAATGTTTGTTTTTTTTAGGAGTATGATAAAGTGCAATGTTCAAGGCTAAATCCTGTAAGAAAGCATTTTCATAGTTATTGTAATTATACACTGTAGCCACAAGGCAGTTCTATACTCCTGTTTGTAATTTAAACTGCAGCTATATTGAGAATAGCACAGTTTTCCACTTTTAGGAGATGAGACTCATCCAACATATAAACACTTACAGTAAGAAAATCATGTTTTAAGAAATTACTCAGTCTATGTGTACGTTTAGTATCACAAACAACCATTGTGTTCTATGGCAATGAAAATGTGTATAACACAATAACAAATCTGGAAATGCAAACAGGATCAGCAAATATTAACTTTAATGCTATTAGGCTGCTAGCCCGCCAGCAAATGAAGTTAACAGTTGCAGGCCTTGTATTAACAATGCAGTTAGTTCACTAAGAGTGTTATTAACAGATGAGTTTTTGTTACGTATAGAACATTGACTTTTGCTCTTAAGTGAGTTCCTTATTTCCAAAAAATAAGGTGGAGGTCTTGCATCCCCCGATGTCCAGCATTTTTCCTCTCTGTGGCCCGTTTTATTACAGGACATGCAAAGCCTGTTTTGGTCACCTGAGGGTTGATTACTGTGATCATCTGAGGTTTGAGGATTTTTAAGACTCTCTAATGCTTCTACACCATGCGTCTTGGCTGCCCTATTTTGGTGCTGCATCACCTTAAGTACTAAAACAGGCAAACTTTTTTGAGCTACGGCCTCTGAACAAATCATTTCAGATTTATTACAAGTAACTTCATCTGAGAAATGAACATGCTTTTCAATCCTGTTGCTGTTAAGCATTTTGGGAGACACAAACTTGTGTGCTTTTAGCATAGCTTTTAAATCTGCAATGGGGTCTTTTTGACTTCTGCATTTTTCAGCCAGGGCTAACTGTTTAGCTAGTAAATTATCAAGCTGTAACTGGAGATCTAGAATTTTTGCCTCTGACTTTTCTGCCTCTGATATGTGAACATCAAATTCTTCACATCTAGCCTTTATAATTGAAGATATTTCTGACGTCATGTTATGCAGTCTTGAGTAAGACATGTAATTTAGCGCTTCAATTATATCACCACGTTTTGACTAAGATTACTTACTGTGCACTTAGGGCACTCCCAGGTTCTAATTTGGTTGTCTCTCGACTAAATAACTGGTGAAACCCTTTGTTATAAACCGCAGAATTTTAAATGCCACAGAAAGCTTTATGTTAATATATCTGTAGACTGTATAACTGTTTTAATACCCAGGAAAAAGGAGATTGTTTAAACTAATCACTTGTACCATTTAACAAATAAAAATTAAATATGAAAAATATAAATCACATATGACAGTGTTAATTAGTCAGAGGTTTACAAAAATTTAACAAACAAAAAGAAATACAATAATATAAAATGACACAGCACCTTAGGGGTTAATCCCTTAGAGAAATCCCTCCAATGAAGTTATATATTTACTCCATACAAATTAACAGACTAATATACTGTAAGTGGTCTTTAAAATGTGTATTTTTCTGTATGGATATTCTTATCACCTCCCAAAATGTAACAAACTGTAAAACAAAATTCCTTATTAAAGATTACTGAACATTTAATGTGACGATAAATGCTCTGATTCACGTGGGCCCACTCATGAACGTGCACATGAACGTCACACACATGGTCCCCCATCCCAGTTGCAGGCCTGTATCATTGCTGGCGATCGTTGTGGCCCCAAAAGCAAAAAATAATTGGCCGCTTCACTCTGAAGAGCCAAATAAAACTAAATAAACAGGGGTACCTTCAATCCAATGAGCTCTCCTGATTTAGGGCACTCGATCTGGGTGTGTAGTTTGCCTCTGACACACAAGGCAGGTACACCGCAGCAAACACCTCCTTTCCAGGGGAAAACCCGAACCCCTCGGCAGTTCAGAGCAGTACTTCAGCGTCAAACCCGAGAAATCCTCCGTATCGCCATTATTCACGTCGATGAAATGTTCGTCCACAGCATCTACTGTTTACTGATTCGCTAATCAGTCGCTCAGTCGCAATGTCTTTGTGTGGATGTCACCCCTGCACGTGGCTTGCGCACTGTAACTGAAGCTGAAATATATTATCCCTCTTTCTATCGATGTTAACTCTCAGGAAAACAACAAACTTTACCCAGTGATCTACTGAATAAACTATTTACTATTACTCACTTGCTAAACAAAAGAAATCCTTAAATTAAATTCAATTTAATTCATCTTTATTTCTATAGCGCTTTTACAATGTAGATTGTGTCAAAGCAGCTTAACATAGAAGAGTACAGTAAATTGAAACAGTGTCACTCCAGTTTTCAGAGTTTAAGTTCAGTTTAGTTCAGTTCATTGTGGTTTAATTTTCACTGCTGAAAGTCAAAACACTGAAGAGCAAATCCATCTATGCGCAGCTCCACAGGTCCCGAACCATGCAAGCCATTGGCGACAGCAGCGAGGAACGAACTTCCCCAATTTGGGAAAGTGAAGGAAAAAAAACCTCGAGAGAAACCAGGCTCAGTTGGGCACGACCATTTCTCCTATGGCCAAACGTCTTGTGCAGAGCTGCAGTGTAGGCGCAGGAGGCTGGAGAACGATGGACGTCCATCGTTGAGAAGCTGCAGGTGGAAGAGGTCACCAGCTGGTGTAGAGGCTGGCCCTTCAGGATAATGCGAAGACTCGTCTGTTACTGGGGTTTTAAAGGAATCAGTCTCATGCTCTCCACTCCTCCATGATCACCACAGCAGCTGCTCAGAATACGGCCTGGTCCAGGATTATGGAAACCTCTGGAATAAAAAAAAAAAAAAAGAGTAACATAAGCGCAGATGCCGTTCAAATTATAATGTCTTTTGGGAAGTGTTCCCGGCTCCGGTTGCCCTAAATAATGCAGACTAACAATCCTTTTTAAGGATTTGTATTTCAAAAGCATTTGTGTTTTATGTGTATGCTAATGCAAAGAGATCTGTCTTTAATCTAGTTTTAAACTGACAGAGTGTGTCTGCTTCCCGAACTGTGCTCCAACCCTGTCCGGCTTAATTTTCTACTTTTTCCCTGCATCACGAGGCACAGTCTGCTTTGAATACAAACGTAACATCAGATTTGCATAGTGGCTAAAGTAGCTACATTCAAGTTTGTTTGGGTAGATTTAGCACACTTGGCTAGAGGATGACACCAAAGTGTATCACAATATCTCTTCCTCTTGGAGAAATTCCCAATTTGTATGACCATACCTTTGTATAAAATAGACAAAGGTTTGTCTGATGGTCTGCCGAGATCATCATTACTAAGTTTAATTACTGGCTTCAACGTTCTCTTTGGACGGCTTTCAGTAGATGCTTCCTCCATTGTTTGAGCATTACTGACTTGGTTCACTGTCTCCTCTGATATTTTGTATGTCCGGCTTTCCTCTGTTACACTCTCTCAGGTGACCATGCATTCAGAGGTTGGGTTTGTATTCTGTTTCATTGAAGTAAGTAATATTTCAGTTCATCATCACTATCAGAGGTAGTTTGGATTTTTTCTACTTTCTCTGATTGCTTTTTCAGTGCTGATCGGGCTCTTGTTATTGGAGGTCTTATTTTTTTCTTCCTTGGCATATGGAGCAGGGATTCTGACATTGTCTCCAATTGACAATAGGTGATCTCTATGCAGTGTCCTCATCTGTCCTGTTCCTGTTTCCAGTTGTAACTTATACACAGGTAAGTTCTTTAGCTTTTCTGTCACAATGTAAGGCACCGTATTCCACCTGTCCTCCAACTTATGTTTTACTGTTTGCGCCAGATTTTTTATGAAAACCCGATCTCCTTTTCCAAGTGTGCTTTTACTCTCTTGTCATAACGTTGCTTTTTTCTATGATGATTCTTCAAAGAGGCCTCCTCTGCCAATCAGTAAGCTTCATGAAGTTCCCTTTGCATTTTGTCCACATACTGTAAGTATGTTAATTCTGGTTTTCCATCAGGTGAAGTGCCAAAGCAAAGATCTACAGGTAGGCGAGCTTCCCTTCCAAACAAAAGATAGTATGGCGAGTAACCAGTTGCCTCATTTTTGAACAATTGTAAGCATGGACCAATTGACTAATATATTGACTCCATTTAGCTCTCTTTGCTGGATCAAGGATCCCTAACATTGAAAGAAGAGTGCGATTGAACTGCTCAGGTTGTCGGTCACCCTGTGGTTGGTATGGTGATGTGCGAGATTTTCGGATCCCCCAAATCCCAAGGAGCTCTTTGATGAGACGGCTCTCGAAATCTCTCCCTTGATCAGAATGTATTCATGCAGGGAGCCCATAGTGAACAAAGAATTTTTCCTTGGCAACTGTCACCGCTTTTTGGTTCTTTGTAGGGAAGGACCAATTTTACATACCTCGTTAAATGATCTGTTATGACCAGTACATTCACAATCCCTTTGGAATCAGGTTCTATAGAAAGGAAGTCAATACATACAATGTCTAACGGCCCACTGCTGGTGATGTTATTTAATGGGGCGGACCTCTGTGGCAACATTTTTCTGACAATACACCTTCCACAAGTCTTCCTATACTGTTCTACTTTTTGAGCCATTTTGGGCCAGTAAAATCTATCCCTAAGTAGTTCAACTGTCCGTTCAACTCCCAGGTGGCCAGCATCATCATGTAAGGATTTCAATACCTCAAGATGGTATCTCAGGTAAAACCAACTGACTTCTTTCCCTTTCATCTTGATGTTTGGTTACCCTATAAAGAAGATTGTCTCTGATGACTACTTTCTGACCTTGTCGTTGTAAAAGTGCCACATTTGGATTTGTACTCTTGGGCATCAAAGTTACTTTGTTCAAAGCTACTTTCTTTACAGGGGCAATGACTGGATCTTGGTCTTGTGCCGACCTTAGTTCGGTTTTTGTCCTCCACTTCATTTGACCTGTATCCAGCTGCGTAGGACATGTGTACAATGTAGGAACACTTTGTGGAGAGATGCAGAGTTGGTTTATCAACCTCGAAGAAGATTCACCATCCTGAGTTGAGCTTGTTAGATGACAAACAGCTTTCACTGCTGAATCTAATATTTCTGTCTATTCCTCTTCAACATTCACAGGATATCGCGACAGAACATCCGCCTCCACATTTTGTTTTCCTGGCTTATATTGTACATTGAAATCGTAAGTGGCTAAGGTGGCTAGCCATCGATGTCCCATAGCATTCAGTTTGGCACTTGTTAAGACATACGTTAATTCAATTCAATTCATCTTTATTTCTATAGCGCTTTTACAATGTAGATTGTGTCAAAGCAGCTTCACATAGAAGAGTGCAGTGAATTGAGACAGTGTCAGTCCAGTTTTCAGAGTTTAAGTTCAGTTTAGTTCAGTTCAGTGTGGTTTAATTTTCACTGCTTAAAGTCCAAACACTGAAGAACAAATTCATCGTTGCGCAGCTCTACAAGTCCCGAACCATGCAAGCCAGTGGCGACAGCGGCGAGGAACGAACTTCACCAATTTGCGAAAGTGAAGGAAAAAAACCTCGAGAGAAACCAGGCTCAGTTGGGCACGACCATTTCTCCTATGGCCAAACGTCTTGTGCAGAGCTGCAGTCTAGGCGCCGGAGGCTGGAGATGGCTGGACGTCCATCTTGGAGAAGCTGCAGATGGGAGAGGTCGCCGGCTGGTGTACAGGCTGGCCCTTCATGATAATGCAAAGACTCATCTGTCACTGGGGTCTTACAGGAATCAGACTCATGCTCTCCACTCCTCCATGACCACCACAGCAGCTGCTCAGAACACGGCCTGGTCCAGGATTATGGAAACCTTGGGAATAAAAAAAAGACTAACATAAGTGCAGATGCCGTTCAAATTATAATGTCTTTTGGGAAGTGTTAAGGATCAACCCGGCTCTGGTTGCCCTAAATAATGCAGACTAACAATCCTTTTAAGGATTTGTATTTCAAAAGCATTTGTGTTTTATGTGTATGCTAATGCAAAGAGATGTGTCTTTAATCTAGTTTTAAACTGACAGAGTGTGTCTGCTTCGCGAACTGTGCTGGGAAGGCTGTTCCAGAGTTTAGGTGCCAGATATGAGAAAGATCTACCACCTACAGTTGATTTTGATATTCTGGGAATAATCAATTGTCCAGAATTAATTGAGCGTAGTGGACGTGAGGGGCTATAATATACCAGGAGCTCCCTCAAATACTGAGGAGCTAAGCCGTTCAGGGCTTTGTAGGTAGTCAATAAAATTTTAATATTTATACGATATTTAATAGGGAGCCAGTGCAATGATGAAAGAACTGGAGTAATATGATCATATTTCTTTGTTCTAGAAAGCACTCTAGCAGCTGCATTTTGAACTAGCTGTAGTTTGTTAATTAGACCAATAGGGCAACCACCTAACAACGCATTACAATAGTCTAACCGAGAGGTCATGAAAGCATGAATAAGCTTTTCTGCATTAGACATTGATAGCATATGTCGAAGTTTGGCAACATTTTTAAGATGAAAAAATGCAGTTTTACAGATGCTTGAAATCTGGCCTTCAAACGACAGGTTGCTATCAAAAATCTCCCCTACATTTTTGACTGAAGATGAGGACTGAACTAAGAATCCATCAAGGGTTAGACAGTGTTCTAGGTTTTTTCGTGTGAGGTTTTTGGGTCCAATAAGCAAGACCTCAGTTTTATCAGAATTTAGTAATAAAAAGTTATTAGTCATCCAAATTTTTATATCAGCTATACATTCTGTTAATTTAGTAAATTCATACATATTATCAGGTTGAGAGGAGATATAAAGTTGTGTATCATCAGCATAACAGTGGAAGCTAACTCCATGCTTTTTAATGATATCGCCTAGCGGTAGCATATATAGTGTGAAAAGTAAGGGACCAAGGACTGAGCCTTGTGGTACCCCACATTGTACTTTTGATCTATATGATGCTTCTTCATTGACTGATACAAATTGATAACGTTCAGATAGATAAGACCTGAACCAGGCCAATGCAGTTCCTGTGATACCAACATAATTTTCAAGCCTATGAAGGAGAATATTATGATCGATTGTATCAAATGCAGCACTGAGGTCCAATAACACTAAGAGAGAAATACAACCACGATCGGACGACAGAAGGAGGTCATTTGTAACTCTTAGGAGTGCTGTTTCTGTGCTATGCAATGCTCTAAATCCAGATTGAAATTTTTCATATATATTGTTTCTATGCAGGAAGGAACATAGTTGAGCAGATACGACTTTTTCTAGTATCTTTGATAGAAAAGGCAGGTTTGAGATGGGTCTATAATTTACTAGTTCTTTGGGATCAAGCTGTGGTTTTTTAATAAGAGGCTTAATGACAGCTAGTTTAAAAGTTTTAGGAACATATCCTAAAAGTAGGGATGAATTCAAAACATTAAGAACAGGTTCAGAAA
>CAIGQV010015904.1:690-13754 GCA_903798115.1 Danio jaintianensis
AAAAAAGACCCCGCCCACTTTTTATTTTCCATCATCCTTTTCACTTGAAAGAGTGTCGCAATATGAAAGACAAGATCAGCTGCTGCTTCTTTTTCATTGCAATTAAATAATAGTTGGTCTCGAAGTGTTTTGTTTTGTGCCACTACAATGCCAGATTAACCATTCAGAATTCTGTTTCACACACGAGTATGGCTTATGAAAAGATCTTGAAATGACGCTCTATCAGCTTCAAACTCTGGTTTTCTTGGCTCCACGGCTGAAGATAGAAGCAGGTTGTTACAGTCACTCCATACTGAGAGCACACACACACACACGCGCACACACACCCTCAGTGAGTGAAGCACACAGTCTCTCTGCCTGGGTGAGGAGCTGTTAGTGTGTAGCTAATGCTTTGAGGCAGATCAGAAGAGGGTTTCAGAGCAGCCCTTTACACCGCAGTGTGGAGGACTCGCTGACTCTCAGCGCCGGACGCTCACAGCTGGGCTCAATGCCAGAGAGGGAAAGGAGGAGAGCGAGAACAAAGATAAAGAGAGCTTGTTGGCGAAGGAAACTAGTGAATTCAGGTTCAAGAATGTGGCAAAGTACAATTAGCCCAGAGGGAGCAACGCTAATCACTTTTCAGTGTATCATGGTAACCGGCTTCTGCTCGAATACCACACTTACTACAGCTATTTTAGTGCTACTTGCATGTCCAGCATTTCTGTATTGGGTTAGATGTGTATTTTGTAACACATGCTTTGATAATTGAGCTCATTCATTCATTCATTTTTTCGGCTTAGTCCCTTTGTTAATCTGGGGTCGCCACAGCGGAATGAACCGCCAACTTATCCAGCATATGTTTTACGCAGCGGATGCTTTTCCAGCCACATCCCATCACTGGGAAACATCCATACACACTCATTCACACACATACACTACAGACAATTTATCTTACCCAATTCACCTGTACCTGTCTTTGGACTGTGGGGGAAACCGGAGCACCCAAACTCCACACAGAAATGCCAACTGACCCAGCCGAGGCTCAAACCAGCGACCTTCTTGCTGTGAGGCGATTGTGCTACCCACTGCGCCACCTCGTCGCCCTGATAATTGAGCTACATACGTTAATTATATCTCAAATTATATGATGTTTTGATGATATAATTTGTTTCGAAATTCCACTGACATACAGTTTATTATTACACTATTTATTTTCACAATGATTTTTTTGTTATATAGTTTATAGTTAAATATAGTTTAAGTTTAATTTAAAACTTTGTGAGTTTCTTTTTTTTTTTAAACACAAAATAAGAATGTTGGCAGAATGTTAGAAACTGGTAACCATTGACTTTCATAGTATGAAAAAAACTATATATTTTTTCATACCATAGAAGTCAATGATTACTGGTTTCTATCATTCTGCCAACTATCTTATTTTGTGTAAAAAAAAAAAAGAAAGAAAGAAACTTACAAAATGTTTAATTAAGGTTGAATTAATTCAAAACTTTGTGAGTTTTTATTTTTTTATTTTTTTATCACTAAATAAGATAGTTGGCTGAATGTTAGAAGCTGGTAACCATTGACTTCCATGGTATGAAAAAAAATAAAATACTATGGGAGTCAATGGTTTTCTTAACAAATGCTTTGACAACCGAGCTACAGATGGAAGTTATATCTAATTATATATATATCTATAATTATATATTATATATTATAATAATAAAATTGATAAAAAATATTCCACTGATATAGTTTATTATTACAATATTTATTATCCCAACATTTTTCTGTTTCTATAGTTTAAAGTTTAATTAATTCAAAACTTTGTGAGTTTCTTTTTTTTTTAACACAAAGTAAGAATGTTGGCAGAATGTTAGAAACCAGTAACCACTGAGTTCCATAGTATGAAAAAAAATACTGTAAGTCAGTGGTTACCGGTTTCTAACATTCTGCCTTATTTTGTATAAAAAAAAAAAAAAGAAACTCACAAAGTTTTAAATTGCTTAAACTTTAATTGAAAATGTTGTGAGTTTATTTTTTTTAACACAAAATAAGATAGTTAGCAGAATGTTAGAAACTGGTAACCACAGACTACCTTGGTATGAAAAAAATATATATATTATGGAAGTCAATGTTTTTTTTTAACAAATCCTTTGATAACCGAACTATAGATGCTAATTTTATCTCAAATTATAATATTTGGAGGATAAAATTGATAAAAAGATTCCACTGACATAGTTTATTATTACAATATTTATTATCTCAACGCTTTACTGTTAAATATAGTTTAAAGTTTAATTAATTCAATACTATAAGTTTTTTATTTATTTTGTTTTTTAACACAAAAGAAGATATTTAGAACAATGTTAGAAACCGGTAACCACTTGACTTCCAAAGTACGACAAAAAATAAAATAAAATATGGAAGTCAATGGTTAAAAGTTTCCAACATTTTTCAAAATATCTTCCTTTGTGTTCAACAAAAAAGAAACTCAAACAGGTTTGTGAAAGAAACCAAGAAATGATTGATTGGTTGATTGATTGATTGATTGATTGATGACTTACAGTAATATGGTATTCTGCCAAAAAACAATAGCTACCATCCTACATTTCTGTAATACAGTCAATTCACATATTTTGCTCAATTCACGTTGTGCAAACCTAAATAAAATGTCAACATTTACAGTAGCTAAAAACAAAAAAAACGAAACACAAAAGCACTTTTCTAGACGTTTCCACTGTTTCCACCAGGATGAGTCTACACATGCTTCACACAAGAGGTCTAAGTGGCTTTCTGAGCAGCACACTCAGGGTTTAACAATAGAAAAACAATGCAAGCACAGTGCATGTTTTATTCACCTTTTTCTTCCGGCATGTTTTGGGGCTTTGTGGCTCTCTTTTTGGGACGCTGGGAAAAGAGCTCCTCCTTTAAAGCTGCCCGACTCATGAATACCTGTGCATAGGCTTCTGACAGTATTTTCATGTTGCGATTGAACTTGTAATCACTGTATTATACGGTATATTATCATGATATTGACCTACAGTAAGCTGCATAATATTGACCTATTATAATAACCCAAAAATTATGTATTGATTTATTGTATATACATGTTTGGAATAAATTAATGTTTTAAACTAATTAAATTCCAAAATGATTAAAAAGTACAATAGGTACCACTTAACAAAAAAAAAAGTATCATTAGTAAACATCATTTAAAGGGATAGTTCACCCACAAATGACAATTCTGTTAGGATTTACTCACTCTTTGCTCAAACCTTTATGAGTTTCTTTCTCCTGTTGAACACAAAATAAGATATTTTGAAGAACGCTGAAAACCTGTAACTATTGACTTCCATAGTATTTGTTTTTTTGATTATGGAAGTCAATGGTTTTCAGCATTCTTCAAAATATCTTATTTTGTGTTTAACAGAAGAAAGAAACTCATAAAGGTTTGGAATCACTTGAGGGTGAGTAAATAGTAAGAAAATGTTCATTTTTGAGCGAACTATCCCTTTAATGCAGTAAATAGTATTAGTTTTTTCTACTATGGAAGTCAATGGTTACCGGCTTTTAGCATTCTTCAAAATATATATATTTTTATTTTTGTTTTATTCCAGCCAAACTGAAATAAGACTTTCTCCACAAGAAAAAAAACATTATGTATATAACAAATATTTAACAAATATAGCAAATATATACACATATTTTGCAGGAAGGCTAGTAATTTTACTGTTCATGAGCTGCTGGAGTGCGTCAGCCCTGCTCGTCTGTGTGTAGTAACTTGTTATGACAGAGGACGGAAATACTAAAGATGTTTTGTGCGACTGTAGATTGGCCCGGGCCGCCGCTTGAGCCGCCGAGGCCAATGAAAGGGCCCGTAGGATGGGAGGGAGGTCACAGCGTTTCTGCCTGTAATGAGGAGCGCAGGGATCATTACTAGCTGAGCACATGCGCTGAGAGCTGCACTACAGAGAGCCCAGCCCAACAGACAACCCTTCGCCTCTGATGTGAGACTGGAAACGAGCTGGAGAGAGAAAAAGCAGAGAGCGGGATAATAGACAATGGGGAGGGTGCGATTTTACCATGAGATTTAAGGAGGTAAAAAAGAGCTGCGTCTGTTATTGTGTGTTGCAGTAGCGCAATCGCACCAACAGAGGGCAGAAAGCCTTTTATTATGACTCTACATCTCCCATATAAAAAAAACCCCACCTCCATAAAGCAGGATATATATCTCTCGCTGACTACAGCTTCAGCAACAATGATCCTTTCAGAAAACTCTGTGTGTGTGTGTGTGTACTGTATATATATCTATATATCTAGTATTTCACAAACACTCTTGGCAGTTCTCCCAAGTTATTCTTGCAGGCAGGTTTAAGTGACTTTTTTTTCCCCACTGTAAACCCACAAACAAGTGTGCAGGTACGGATAAACAACTATAAGTGACAGATCTCATCCGAGTCAGGGTGAAAAAGAGAGTTTTTTTTTTTTCTTTTTGGCTGAAGTGTATTTTTGAATTAAAGACTTTGACAGGGTGATTGTGTAGTTGATATTCTGTAATCGACACATGGTGTTGTAGTTCCTCAGTGTGATTGCATTGGTGTGTTTGAAGATTTTTAGCAATGTAAGAATCTGTGTTTGGGTTTTAGGAATAGAGATTGCAAAGAATTGTAATTTTATATGTAACATTGCAATGTGTGTGTGTGTGTGTGTGTGCCTTTGTGTATGTGTTTATTTATATGTGGTTTGAGGCATTGGAATTGTAGGTAACATAATGCTTCTGGTTCTGTAAATAGTATTATTTATCCGTATTATTTAAATACTTTTACAAAAATTCTAAAAATAATAGGATGTTTCCTAGTGATGGGTTGCAGCTGCAAGGGCATCCACTGTGTAAAACATGCTGTATACGTTGGCGGTTCATTCCGCTGTGGTGACCCCAGATTAATAAAGGGACTAAAGCCGAAAAGAAAATGAATGAATGAATGAAAAATAATAACTGCTCTTAAATAGTAACTGAGAAAGAAAGAAAGAAAGAAAGAAAGATCAAACATTTTTGTTTACTCTTTAACATTTCATAACTCACTTTTAATTAATTTATTTATTATTAATTTTATTTATTTTTTATATATTTTTATTCATTCATTCGTCTGAATACTTTTTTTACAATAATTGCTCTGAAGTAGTGACTGGGAAAGAAAAATAAAACAACAATCTGACATTTATTTTGTTTTCTCTTCCATAATATTTAGATTATTTTTTTTATAAACATTTTATTTTATTTTATTATTTAAATACTTTCACAACAAAATGCTCTTAAATAGTGAAAGAAAGAAAGAAAGAAATAATTTCTGTTTACTCTTTAACAGTGTCCTTTATTTATTTATTTATTTATTTATTTATTTCACAAGACATTTATTTTGTTTTCCCTTTCATAATATTTAGTTTATTTATTTATTTGATCCAGGTACTAAAACCTTATTTTACCCTTGCTATTTTATTTTATTTTATTTTATTTTATTTTATTTTGTGTATTTTGAGTAAAATGCAGTAAAGGGCAACACAGTGGTTAGCACTGTCACCTCACAGCAAGAAGGTCGCTGGTTCGAATCCCTGCTGGATCAGTTGGCATTTCTGTGTGGAGTTTGCATGTTCTACCCGTGTTGGCGTGGGTTTCCTCCGGGTGCTCCGGTTTCCCCCACAGTCCTAAGACATGCAGTATAGGTGAATAAACTAAATTGGCCGTATGTGTATAAGTGTGAATGAGTGTGTATGGATGTTTCCCTGTACTGCAGCTGGAAGGGCATCCGCTGTGTAAAACATATGCTGCATAAGTTGGCGGTTCATTCCGCTGTGGCGACCCCTGATGAAGGGATACTAAGCCGAAGGAAAGTTAATTAATGAATGAAAATGCAGTAAATATATTTATAGACAAGAAAAACACCCTATCACATACGTTTCTATTATTTTCTACTCTCCCCTTTGCATAATAGAGTATATTCATTATCTCAAACAGTACCCTGATATTCTCTCCAATAATATTCACTTCCGTCTGCAAGATCTCCAGCTTTAATTTCGGGGAGAGAATCTGTCATGGTCAAACGTGGTAAATATCGTCGATGCCGGACATAAATATTTCATAAACACCCACAAGACATAAATGATGAATCTCATACTTTTTTTGTTCCATTCAAAGGCCTTCATTTGTTTTTGTTTTTATTTTCTGCAGAGTTTTACAGTATGAGTATCTGCAGAAAAACCAAACCCTTTTCTTTCACCAGCATAACTACTAACAGAAATAATGTCTTGAAATGATCGTTTCTCAACCCTTCATCATATTTGTGAGGTGTAGAAGCATCTTGAGCGCCGCTGTGATGAACTCTAGTGTTGTTATTGTGTAGAAATGGATGATTCTGAAAAAATGCAGCCTTGGAAAACCTTGGATAAAAAAAATCACGGTTTCACTGTTTCATACCACAGTGATACTGCTCTAAAATATCTTCTGGTTAAAAAAATACAACTTTTTTCCCCCCATTGAACACAATATAACAGTAAACATGTCAGGCTAAATAATTAAAATAAATAATAGACTTCATCAGTTGTGCATCTATGAAACAGTAATAAAAGGCTATACATATAAAATATTGTTACATTTCATTTAGTAATAGGCATATGTTATTGACATTGGAAAATTATGTTTTGTTAGTGTTATCATGATTTATTATTATTATTATTATTATTATTATTTATAGTAATTCTAATAATGTTTTGAGTTTTTTCACACTTTATATGTATAATTAACAGTGTTAAGGATGGTCATTAGTTGTGCTAATTCTGTACCATGTAGTCTTAAATAGAATACCCTGTTTTAATATCCACAGGGCAGTTTATTCCATAGAAATGCCCCAGAATATTTAAAAGAACAACAACCAGTAGCTTTTGATGTGGAGGGTCCTTTTCTGCTGGAGATACCGTTGCCCCAAAAACAGAATAAAATAGTATAAAATAGTATATAAAATAGAATAATATAAGTATATATATATATATATATATATATTAAATAAAGGCATTAAATAACATTACATTACATACATCTACATTACATATACCACAAGAATGATATATCAGAAAATATTAGCGGTTTTAAAACCTTGACTTTTCCAAACCAAAACTTTGAAACTGGTTGATTTTGTCAAGTGTTCGAGGTTGGAAGCAGCGTTTGAGGTGGTAAACGTTTCCTCTTTTTCCTTCAGCAATCTGAGCAATCGCCCGCAAATGAAAAGCACAACAGGAAAGTATCCACGCTAAACCAGAACCTCAATTTCCTGTCCAAATCTTGCCCTTTTTTTTCTTTTTGCCCGTGTGCGCCTACCTACATGTGTGAGTCATTGTGCGGTGCATTAATCACTGTGTTTGAGTGGTTTTCTGATTGTGCCATTACTGCTTTCTTTCTGTGTGTGTGTGTGCGTGTGCGCGTGCATGTGTGTGTGCGTGTGTGTGTGTGCGTGTGTGTGTGTGTGTGTTTGGCACTTCACAATGATACCTAGCTATAACCAGCAGTATCATAAACTGCATGTGAGGCAAAATTGCTATTAAATAGTTTTTCTGTGCATTGGTTTGTTTGGTTAGTTTTGATTCGATTCCATTTACCAAGCAGTTGTGGTTGGTGTGAAGAAATGAATACTTTTATTCAGCTATCACTAATGCAGAGAATTGTTCAGAATGGACGGTAAAGATGTTTATAATGTTTCAAAGAAAGAAAGGCATTTTTGTTTACTTTTTAACTATGTTTTTTAAATTTAATTATTTAAGTATTTATTTACTTATCTGAACACTTGTTTTACGATAATTGCTTTGAAGAAAAAAAAAAAAAAGCATGTTGTTTTCTCTTCCATAATATTTTTTTTTATTCTTTCTCTGAGCTAGGTACCAAAACCTTATTTAACTATTTTATTTTATTTTATTTTATTTTATTTTTATAATTTTTTTATTTAATTTTATATTATTTTAATAAAATTTTTTTTTTTTTTTTAATTTTATTAATTTATTTAATTTACGTAATTTTATTTAAAAAAAATTTTTTTTAATTTATTAATTTTATTGAATATTATTTGATCAAAACGGCTATAAAAGGATTTTCGGCGGATGGTTTTCGCCACCATTTACCAGGCATTTGTGGTTGGTGTGAGGAAATTAATATTTTATCAAATATCACTGATGCAGGAAATTGTTCAGAAGTGACAGTAAAGATGTTCAGAACTTTTTTAGCTGGCTAAAGTTCTTTACAGAACTGTAAATAAATAACTGGAAGAATCTTTACAGAATCTTCCAGTTATTTATTTACATTCATGGTTCCAATGCACAAAAGTGTCTTTAATTATTAAAAAGTTCTTTGCAAACAGAAAAAGAAGAAGTGAAGACAGCTTTTGTAAAAAAAAAAAAAGATCTTTGCTAATTTCCGCCTGGTTCGAATAAGCATAAGGCTTGTTTCAGGTGTGAAAGAGAGCAGCATTTTTCTTTCTCTTGCTGGAGACAGAGGGGTTTGTTAGCATCTCCACCCCATGGGAGAAACTCTGAGGGATGAAGGATGCGAGAGGTGCGCTTGCCAATGAATCGTCCCATGAGATCCAGACACAAGCAGCAGTCTATTATTTCTCATCCGTGTGGCATCCGAATGCAGAAATCTTCTTATACATGCTGAGAAATGCTCTTGATTTGGACATCACTTTAAAGGGGACCTATTATGCAAAAATCACTTTTATAAGGAGTTTAAACACAGTTGTGCGGCAACAGTGTGTGAATATTGCCAGCCTCTAATGATAAAAATGAATTAATTCAATTTTTATAATCACACTTGATAAAAACAGTCTGCAGAAACACTTTGATTGACATTCTCCCTTTGTATGTGTCATTAGAGTGGGAAAGCCCCGCCCATTAATGACGATCTCTCCCTCATTAGCATAGACAGCCCTAAGTGAGAAGCAGCCGTCCACTATTAGACTTTTCAGCTGTCAGCGACTAATAGGTATTATAAATGTTGAGTTTTAGGATGCACAAGCGAACACCATAATCTTCGCAGACTACCTTCTTCTGAGACACTTCTTTTAACATTTTCAGGTTTTCACAAAGATAACAAATATAACAGCCAATATGCTGACACATATGCATTTGTATCTCCGCCCTCTTTTGAATAGGGTTGTCAAAAGTATCGAATTCGGTACCAATCTGTACAGGAATTTTAAAAACGTCCATTTCCCGCTAACATTTGAGTGCGTACTTAAACATTGCTGATTGGTCATTGTGTTTATGTGCTCCACAGAAATGACTGTGATTGGCTGTGAAGGTCATCGACTCACCACTCTTCATCGCTGTTCACCAAGTGTAAACACAGAAACAAAATTTCAGTACCGATTAGTATCGAACTCGATACTTTTGAGAACCCTACATTTGAATTTAAAGCGACAGTCACCAAAACGGCACATTTTCACATCAAAGCCTAAAAAGGGCTGTTTCAAAGAGTTATAAAACATGATTTGTGGGGTATTTTGAGCTGAAACTTCACATACACACTCTAGGGACCTCAGAGACTTATTTTATATCTTGTGAAAAGGGGCATGATAGGTCCCCTTTAAGAACAGATACGGCAGCGGATGATCTTCAGCCAGATTTGCGGTGCATTACGGAAGATGCTTAGAGGTTTTTGTGACATTCGGCGGGGAAAGTTCCAGCAAAACTCTGAGCCTAATCTCTACACAGAGACTTGATCTGCCAATCTCATTTAAATAGGTTTGTCAAAAGTATTGAGTTTAGTACCAATCGCTACTGAAATTTAAAAAAATTGTTCATTTCCCGCTAACATTTGAGGGTGTACTTAAACATTGCTGATTGGCCATTGTGTTCACATGCTCAACAGAAATGACTGTGATTGGCCGTGAAAGTTATTGATTCACCACTCTTCATCGACAAATACACAGACACAGACAAAATTTCAGTACCGATTGGTACCGAATTTGATACTTTTGACAAACCTACATTTGAATTTAAAGCAACAGTCACCAAAACGGCACATTTTGGATCAACGCCTAAAATGTGCATTTTCAAAGAGTTATGAAACATGATTTGTGGGGTATTTTGAGCTGAAACTTCACATACACACTCTAGGGACCTCAGAGACTTGTTTTATATCTTGTGAAAAAGGGGCTTGATAGGTCCCCTTTAAGAACAGATACGGCAGCGGATGATCTTCAGCCAGATTTGCGGTGCATTACGGAAGATGCTCGGAGGTTTTTGTGACATTCGGCGGGGAAAGTTCCAGCAAAACTCTGAGCCTAATCTCTACAGAGAGACCTGATCTGCCGCTAAACCGCGATAGCAGTCCTCAGACGACGATGACTTTTTGCAGAGCAGGAGGCAAGGTTAAACCCGGACTTAACGCAAATCCATTAAGCGCTACTCTGTTGGATGTGAATCACTCTGAAATAAGCAAGCCCTCGAATTCCTCTTTAGAAAAATAAAGTGACATAAGCCTGAATCGCAGTGAAATGTAATTCATTAAAGATCTGAATGTTAGCAGATTTGTTTATGCATGTCGTAATTGCCTATTTACTGGCAGCCAAAGATGTCTCTGTGTTCTGTAAAGCACTTTAGATGCATCCGCTTTCTTTCTTTTTCTTTTTTTCTTGAGGAAAACGGGGCGTCCCGATCGAGTGGGGAACTTCTGTGACACTGATTCTGTGTGCTTTTGATGAGGGCAAACATCTTAGCTGAAAGCGGGCGATGTTTGCTTGGCATCAGTGGCGTGTTTGGCCCGTTACAATATAAAAACACGCCGCTAATATGGGCTGACAAGCATGATAAGCCATGATTGCATGTAAATTGGCAGTGGCGAAGGTTTAAGCTGGTCTTATGCTAATACTGCTGTGAGTGACTGCTGGGCAAACACACACACATGCTCACACACACACATACCCGCGCGCGCACACACATGCTCGCATTGACTTTCGGTGTGAGGCAAATACACATGGGGTCCTGCATTAACTTTCTGAGAACATTTTGTGTATATATTTTGCACTGGCCTTAATGCTGTATTTTGTGCCCCTTTTATTCAAATGTATATTTTTGAACCATTGAAAATGAGATTATTTAGCTGTTTATTGGTGCACATTTGCGATAAACAGCGCAGGTCAATGTGTCCCTCGAGATGAGCCCAGTCTCTGTCAAATTTCCACAAAAACAAAATTATCATTTTTACTCCGTATATTTATGTTTCGGGGGATTAATATAAGAAATATGCACATACATGCAGTAGAAAAACCATTAATGCTACAGTCCAATATATATATATATATATATATATATATATATATATCTATATATAAGGGCGGCGCGGTGGGGCGCAGTGGGTAGCACGTTCGCCTCACAGCAAGAAGGTCGCTGGTTCGAGCCTCGGCTGGGTCAGTTGGCATTTCTGTGTGGAGTTTGCATGTTCTCCCCGTGTTCGCGTGGGTTTCCTCCGGATGCTCCGGTTTCCCCCACAAGTCCAAAGACATGCGGTATAGGTGAATTGGGTAAGCTAAAATTGTCCGTAGTGTATGTGTGTATGGATGTTTCCCAGAGATGGGTTGCGGCTGGAAGGGCATCCGCTGCGTAAAACATATGCTGGATAAGTTGGCGGTTCATCCCGCTGTGGCGACCCCAGATTAATAAAGGGACTAAGCCGAAAAGAAAATGAATGAATGAATGAATATATATATATATATTTATTATTTAGCTGTTTTTCTGTGCATTTGTGCAATAAACGGGTCAATGTGTCTCTCGAGGTGAGGCCAGTATCCATCAAATTTCCACAAAAACAACATTATCATTTTATTTCTTATATTTATGATTTGGTGCCTTAATATAAGAAATATAGACATGCAGTATACTGTGAAACCTTGGGTGCTACAGTCCAAAAATAAATACAGTGTACAGTGTGTACATTTATAAACACACATACTAACTTTCTGAGAATTGAGAAAATAAATAAGAATAAATAAATAAATAAACAAATAAATAACCAAACAAATAAATTGTTGTTTCATTTTTGCAATAAACAAGATACTTATGTTTGTTATTGCTTATATTTATGCTTTGGTGGCCTAATACAATGAATATACACAAATGCAGTGGATAAACCTTTAAATAAATGAATAAATAAATAATATCTTTATTTTTGAAAATAAGATCAATTAAAATGAAATCAAAGCTGCAAAAATTATATTTATTCCAATTTATTAATTTATTTGCTTACATATCTACTGTTTATTCAAATAACTAATTTACCAGTATTTACTCATTTTTGTTACAATTGCAAAAGTTTCCAGTCTTTTTTTTGTTTTTGTCATCGTGTCACTTCCCCACCTACGTTTCCTGCCACTTTATTTTGAGTACAGTGTGTGCATCTATAAGCACACATACATTCATGCATCAGTAAATATTTCAAATGCTTGGATCGGGTATATGATGATTCATTATCACTGCGTTTAATGTATATGTACTGCAGTACATCCTACAACTGCTTCACAATGGTTTATAATAGAAGTGACGTGTGAACTCATACCTGTGTGTTCATTTCAGGCTGCTTTGGGTGTTTTTAAGCATCTCACTGGGACGTCGTTCAGCCTTGAAGGCTCGCATTTCATTCTGAAAGCTGATCTGCGCAATATTGCTTTGATGATATTGTATTATGATATGAGAGATTAATATTGTGGTTGGTTTCAGCTGAACCAAAGGGTATCATATGAATAAAATACTACACATGACTTGTGGTTTGTAGAGGAATTGATATCCTCCTTATCTGTTGCCAAACTGTGTGTAGGCAGTCAGAAAGACACTTAAAAATCAAGCTTCTTTATCTGTATTTTAATTTGCCAAACTGTGCATTAAATTGGTAAAGGATTCTTTCAATTTTTAATTTAAAATGTTGTTTATTTTTACATTCAATATTAACCATTCTAACTGTTGACTGAATTTATTATTATTATAATTATATATATATATATATATATATATATATATATTTTTTTTTTTTTTTTTTTTTTTTTTTTTTG
>CAIGQV010015906.1:0-10284 GCA_903798115.1 Danio jaintianensis
TATATATTCTTTAAGCAAGTGTTCAGGTTAAGACCATTCACAAATGAATTTATTTGATCAGATTAATTGAAATTGCAGACTTTAATGATCACCAGAATATTGGAATTGACATTCTTTAGACATTCTGTTGACTTCAAATTGCTTTACAACTACAGTTGAGGACATAATTGCAATGCGCTTATGTTTCATTATTGGTCACACTTTATTTTACAGTACACCTCTTGCTATTAACAAATCCTTAACTATGACTTTTAGCTCAATAATCTCCTGATCTGGTACTTATTAATAGTTATTGACATTTAAAAAAAATGTCGTAATTATTAATAACAACATAATGATTAATAATTTTAAAGATAAAAAAAATATATATTTCCCGAGTTCTGTTTAACAGAGAGAAGATATTTTAAACCATTTGTAAACAATAGTTTTAATAACTAATTTCTATTAAATACTTTCTTTTGTCTTTGCCGTGACTACATAAAATATTTTATTAGTTGTTCTACAAGACTTCTATTCAGCTTAAAGTGCAAATTAATGTCTTAACTAGGTTAATTAGGTTAACTAGTTAGGTTAATAAGGCAAACCATTGGAGAATAGTAGTTTGTTCTGTAGTCAATTGAAAAAACAAATCTTAAGTGGCCTAATAATATTAATCTTAGCCATTTTTACATATTTTTAGATAGATTTTTTATTCCAGCCAAACTAAAAGAAATAAGACTTTCTCCGGAACAAAAATATAATAGGAAATACTGTGGAAAAAAAGGTTCTTGCTCTGTTAAACATCACTTGGGAAAAAAATAATACAATAATTTTGTCATTTTACATGTATACTAAATCTCAATAAAGTATTAGTAGATTGTTAGCTTAGGGCTGGTAGAATAAGTTGACGTAATAATGTGGAGGAGCATCAAAATAAAGTGTGATATTAAGCAGACCATTTATTTAAAGGGATAGTTCACCCTAAAAATTAAAATTTACTCACTATTTACTCACGCTCAAGTGGATCCAAAACCTTTGAGTTTCTTTCTACTGTTGAATACAAAAGAAGATATTTTGAAGAAAGCCAAAAACCTGTAACTATTGACTTCCATAGTATTTGTTTTCGTACTATGGAAGTCAGTGGTTCCAGTTTTTCGATTTATTTCTTCAGAATATCTTCTTTTGTGTTCAAAAGAGGAAAGAAACTCATAAAGGTTTGAAATAAGTAAAGGACGAGTAAATGATGACAGAATTTTCATTTTTGGGTGAACTATCCATTTGAACTCTGAAAGCCTGTTCACATCAAGAACAAATATGATAATTTCATGAAATGAATATTTACATTACTGCTTTGTAAATATGCCTTTAAAGTCAACAGACTATCTAAAGGGAATAATCAAAATACAGTCATAACTTTGAATGATAAAAGGTTTGTTTATGACTTGTAAGTATGTTTATTTAATGTTCATCAATACTATACTGTACATAAGTAATGAAGAATCAGAAAGGTCTGAAAAAGTTCAGTAGAAAGTCACTTGATGTTTATTGTGCAATTCCACTGAAGACCAATCCATATTTAATATGTGCAGTATGAACTATAATGACACTGTAATAGTTCCGCTGTTTGTCCTATAGTGACGCTGCTTCATGTTACTATGATGCCAAACAGATTTTTTCTTCAAATAAATAAAACCTCTTTTTGCTTCCTACTGTAAACTTAATCAACGCCTTATGTCTCAACACTGCTCGCAGACCTGTGACGGCCATGGTAATCATGTCATTCATATGAATGGGCGGGCTGTAATCCATAAATAAACACATCGTTTGATGATGTCACAGATTTCAATAGGTAGATTATAAAACACTCTTACAAAACAGCGAAGCCTTTCACACAGTATGCATCTAAATGGCTGGACTGATAAGATGAGAGGAAATTGGTCATGAAATATGCAGAAGGCTTGGGGTGTTATTAGTCTCATTCTGACTATTTGCGTGTTGCTCTATCTGGTGCTTTGGAATAATCTTTCAGAACACATTCACAGGTAAAGACTTGTATATACTGTAAGTTTGTAAAAGTTGTTGGTTCTATTATTGGGAGTACATTTTATTATTTCAGTTTGTCAGATTCAGAATTTAACATTGAACAGTATATGAATCTCATAATTGGTATTTACACTGTATAAAGCAATTTAGTTGAATTTACTTAAAAAAAAGTGAGTAAACCTGTTGCTTTTAAAGCGATTAGACGACTTTACTTAAAAAAGTGAGTAAACTCCTTGCTTTTGAAGAGATTATCTAACTTTACTTTAAAAAAAATAAATAAATAAATAAAGTGCGTAAACCCCTTGCTTTTAAAGGGATAGTTCAGCTAAAAGTGAAAATTCTGTCATTATTTACTCACCCTTTCACTTGTCTCAAAACTGTTTGACTTACTTTAAGATATTTTGAAGAAAGCTGAAAACCTGTAACCATTGACTTCCACAGTATTTGTTTTTCCCACTATGGATGTTAATGATTACAGGTTTCACCTTTCTTCAAAATATCTTCTTTCGTGTTAAAAGAGAATAAAGAAACTCATAAAGATTTGTAACCACTTGAGGATGAGTAAATAGTGAGTAAATGTTCATATTTGATTGAATTATCTCTTTAAAGTGATTAGTTGACTTTACTTAAATGAAGTGACTAAACCTGTTGCTTAAATTATTAAGTAAATGAACTGTGTAATTATAAAAATTAAGTCAACTTATCAGTTTAAAGTTACAACGGGCTTCGTGTTTTTTGAAGTAAAGTCAACTGGTCACTTTTAGAGCAACAAGTTTATGGCAAACAGCTTTTTTTAAAGTAAAGTAACGAATCAGTTTTTACAGTATATCTGGAAAATGTACTGTCGCAAATCCTGATTGAAAATTGTTTCCACACCATTTTTTCCATTGTTTTTTTTTTTTTATACTGTGAAATATTTGCCTGTCTGCATGACCACAATAAGCTTAGTCCTGTGTTTGCTTGACATTTTTCTCTTAATTAGCAAATCTATCATCATTTCGTCATTTATTTTGTCACCACTTGGAAATACTAATTTGTTCAAAACCGAAAAAAGCTTGTATGTGGAGCGAGAGGTCAACATAACCCCCATTCCGGTTCTTTATAAGAAAAACTTCACCAAACTGCCAGTGTGGGACTTTGAAGATGTTTATTTGCGAGACCGTAATGCAAGAAAACCTGTAAGTGCTTCTTTTCTAACACCAGCTTTACGTCACATTGCAGTTTTTCGAAGTCAATCTAATCTTGCAAAAAAACAAACAAACAAAAAAACGTCTTTTTGCACAGACCTGTCCAAAGTCTCTTCACAACGCAGAGGACCCGGAGTTCAAGGAATCCGTTCTTCCTGACATTCAGCTCTGGCTGTACAAAGGTCAACTCAACATATCAGAATGGAATCGATTAGCACACTTCAACAATCCCTTTGGCTTCATGGAGTACAATTATAATGGTAAACACAGCTTATTACTGGCAGGGTTTCATAGTGCCTTTATACAGGTGTGTAGAAACTGTCGCACATCCTGTATATGTTTGAGTAAGGGGTGCAGTGTAATTATTATTGCTTTACTTATTTGATGCCCTCTTAACTTTTAGTGCATTGTAAATAATATAATCAATATCTCTAATTTCTTTATTTAAATAACAATCTGGGTTCAGTTGCATAAAGTTGATCATTGGTCACCTGTTTTTTTTAACGTAACATTCAGTTAGTTGCAAAGCAAAGTATTTTTGCTTACACTTTACAATAACATTCAATAAGTTAATTTTAGTTAGTTTATTAACAATATTTAGCTTATGATGAGCAATACATTTGCCACCAAAATTATTTATTTGTTTGAAGATGTTAGCTGATAAAAATGACTTTTTAAAAACTTTTTATTGATAGGTTGGGTCTATACAGGTATATCTTTTTATATTAGTAAATGAGATTGATATATATGATTCAGACATTCATCATGATAACTAGTATTGTAGTAACATTCTAATGCTAATCAGTAGAGTATTGTTGTAAAGTGTTGTATTTTTAAAAATGTATTTTTATACAGTTATAAGCTCTACATTTTTAAAGCGATAGTTCACCCAAAAATAGAAAATTGAGTCGTCATTTACTCACACTGATGTTATACTGTAATTCTGTGTCTTCCTTCCTGCTGATTTATATAATGTTAATGAAACATGACGTGAACAGTATTAAACCTTTTTAAAAAGATGCAAAAATATCACAGAATGATCCCCCTATGACATATCCCATAATTTACATGATTTCTGGGGTATAGGATAGGGTTTAGTGAGAAACAAGCCTAATGTATCATTTAAAGGGATAGTTCATCTAAAAATAAACATTTTACAGTCAATATATTCACCCTCAGGCCATTTAGGACAGGGGTTCCCAAAATTTTCAGGTGGCTCCTGATGATACACTGAGGTCTAATGAAGCGAAACAATCAGACTACAATTTTTTTTTAGCTTTAATCCACACCCTGCACAGCGAGTCATTTTCTAAGACGTGCAAACTGCTATAAATTATGTTGGCTGGCATGATTCCCTTCAGATAAATTACTGTTTGCCCAGGGTGTGGAAAATTGTAAATAATGTTCAGTTTCTTTCACAAACTGATCGTTTCACGTCATAAGATCTCAGTGTATCATCAGGAGTTCTTTGTTGGTATACGTTTATTTTATTTTTTTTATCTCAAAAACAGGTCACCAGTGACATTTTTCTGTATGAATCACCAAGGACCACAGATTCAGCTAGAAATCTTCTTTAATGTTCTGCTAATGACAAAAGTCAGTGGTATGGGGGTGAGTAAATGAACTGTAAACCTTTATTTTTGGATGAACTATCCCTTTAATGGAAAATGCGAACCTTGACCACTGATCGCTGTGTATGACTCCTATATAAGCACTTCTTTAGCACTACAAATCACTTGCCCAGATAAAATAGAAAAGTTTTGTAAAATCAAGGTAAATATAAATGTGCGTTCATCTTAATTGATCGTTTTTTTGGGGGTGAGTTTGAGTGAACCACAGTTGTGCATTGACAAATTGACATAGTTAGGATTTTTGTTATACATAAAATATAGTTTTGTTTTTCTCTAAACTCAATCATAATACTCCTTGGAACACGTGCCATGTGTCACATGGGACCATTCTTTGGCTTTAGCTTTTTGTTTTTAAAGATTAATGCTGGTTTGCTATTCACTAATAAATGGATGAGCGCGAACAGGACATTTCTTTAAATTTCTCTTTTTGTGGTTTGGAAAAAAACCAAGAAGGGCATATGTAATTGGAGCAATTGCAGGTTTAATACACTGATAAAATGATTCAATGGATTTACTTTTTTTTTTTAAAGGGCACCTAGTTTACTCCTTTTCCCAGATTTAATACAAGTCTTTTGTGTCTCCAGAATGTGTCTGTAAAGTTTCAGCTCAAAACACCCATCAGATTATTTATTATACCTTTTAGAAGTTTGTAATTTTGAGCTCTGAGCATCTTGTAGCTGTTTTTGTGGACTGTGCCTTTAATGCTAGTCCTCCCCGCCCACCGTTCCCACGTGCCTGTCAGTGTGCCTCAATCTCCGCCCTCGGCTGCCTCAGATAACAGACAGACATGAAGGAAGCAGATCTCACGTAAAGTGTGAGAAATATTACAGTAAGAACTTTCCCAATGATTATTTGATGTATTTGTTGTGGAGTTGCAACGATGAGTCACACACACACAATGTCGTTACAAAGTTCACGCACACACACTAGAGATGCGCGGATCAGCTGAAATGTTACCCGAATCCGCGGCTTATACTAATTATCCACCCGCCACCCGGCCGCACATATAATTTTATGTGATATATATATATATATCCGCACCCGACCCGCACCTGATTGTTACTTTAATAATTCTAATTCTTTGTTTTAAGCATGATGATAGGTCAGCGTGGATCGTTCGTTATTAACAGCAGATTCAGTGAGCTAATCTGCGCATCCCTTGCCAGAGACAACATGGAAGGGGTGTACTGTATATCAAGGCAGCACAGGTCCACACATGCATCCACGTAACTTCCAGTGGTATTTTTTTGCTGTCCTGACGAATGTAAGAACTTAAAGTGCTTGTCTGACTTTGACTTGACCGGCCTTTCCGATTTAGCACACACATAATGTTTCATATTTGAGGTACCGGTGTTCTGACGATCTGACCTACCTCTCAGAATGTGCTACCTCATGTACTGCGCATGTGCGAAACCCTTTCAAATTGAAATGCAGTGCCTTGGATGTCCCGCCCATAATTTCGAGCTACCGTAATTATCAGAATAAACGAATACTTTAAATAAGAGTATAAAAACGGGTCGCACATCCTGTCAACTTCAAATGGCCATCAGAATGAACTACCACCTTAAATTACCATGTAAAAACAAGGGTAGCGCATCCTGTCAGCTTCAAATGTCCATCAGAATGAACTAGCACCTTAATTTATCATGTAAAAACAAGGGTAGCGCATCCTGTCAACTTCAAATGTCCATCAGAATGAACTAGCACCTAAATTTACAAACCATAAACATTTTTTTATATTTTGCTTACTGAAATGCGATATTACTTTGAAACTATTTCTAACTCTTTTACAAAAAAGGCTTTAAAAACAACTGAAATGTGTCAATTATATAATCTTTTTCTTTAATGTGTGATGTATATACATATACATGAGTTGTTGTTTTCTTTTTTCAAAATGTTTTCTTTATAACGTACTGTGATTGTATATTCTCACTTTTCGCATAATAATTAAAAAAAAGATCAGAACCCAGGTTTTTAATTATTATTATTATTAAACTTCTTTAGGTTCGGCTCTCAAATGAGTATAGGCTATCAAGTAGATGTTGCTCGTCTTTTACACTATTCATTGCACAGCCACCGATCCTATTGTATTTTATTTAAACCCACTTATTTAAAATATTCCACATAGCCTGCCATGGGCTAGGCCTATATAAAATAAAATAAAAATGTGTATATATAGCCTAATCAAATAATATAAAATGATACATATACTTTTATTATTAGCACCAGAATAATTCGTTAGTCTGTTAGGACTGTGATGTCGCCTGCGGCGCAACTGGGGCCTCACCTGCGAACCAGGCCTGGGGTTTGAAGTCGCATGTGAGTGCTCGGTAACCAGGTTTTTTAAATAAAATAAAATTTATGATTATTTTATGTAATTTTTTTAATTTATAAACGTTTAATATAGTTCATTACAAATTACTTAGTTTTACTTAGTCTTTTTAAAAAAAAAAAAAAAGAAAAAAAAAAAAAACTGATAGCCACTGTCTAACTATGTCTACAAGCTCCAAGTGCTTGAACACCATGATCACGACTAATTACAGCTATATTACAAATGAAATACTTGTTAATATTATTTAGTTTTAAAACTTTATTGACCTTGGACAGTAAAGCATTTATATTCACATGATTATGTTCCAAGTTAGTCTACAGTCTAAAAAAAATGTTATTCTCTTATTTGTAATATATTCGTCTGTTTGTTTAAACAAAAATCATGTTTACGATTAATATTTTTCATCCTTTTTGTATTGCTGACAAAATGTTCATAATTTTTGGTCAGTATTGATGTAATGAAATTAACACTGTTAACAGTAGAGTGGGTTACTATCTTAAATATATACATTTTTGGTTAAATTCAGAAAGATCTTCATACTCCAACCAAAATTTAATATACATTAAGTTGGATAAACTAACTACGACTGAGTGAGCCAGAATCGTGTAAGAAAAGGAAAACCTCCATATCAAATTCACTCATTCATTTTCTTTTCGGCTTAGTCCCTTTATTAATCTGGGGTCGCCACAGCAGAATGAACTGCCAACTTATCCAGCATATGTTTTACACAGCGGATGCCCTTCCAGCTGCAACCCATCGCTGGGAAACATCCATACACTCTCATTCACACACATTTACTACGGACAATTTAGCATACCCAATTCACCTGTAGCATATGTGTTTGGACTGTGGGGGAAACCGGAGGATCCTGAGGAAACCCACGTGAACACGGGGAGAACATGCAAACTCCACACAGAAATGCCAACTGACCCAGCCGACCTTCTTGCTGTGAGGCGAAATCGCTACCCACTGTGCTGTCCCAATATCAAATTATTACTATAAAATAGTGAGTATCCGGCCAAAGGTTGAACCACCTTCAGGAGGAATATTGCAGATTTGTGTTTTGTGGACTTTTGCTTGCCTCCCCATGCCTTCATGTTAAGGGCTGTCCGGCCTCTGTATGAATGAGCAAGTTTGGCTTGGATTAGAGGCAATAAGTCAAACTTGTTCCCAGTTTATGTGGGCCTCTGTTAGGGCTGCCCTTTCTCACCAGTTCTGTTCATTATTTTTATGGACAGAATTTCGAAGTGCAGCCTAGGGCCAGAGGTGGTCTGACCACAGGATTTCATCGCTGCTATTTGCAAATGCTGTTATCCTGTTGGCTACATTGGGCTTGGACCTTCAGCATTCACTGGGACGGTTTGCTGCCAAGTGTGACATGCAGGGATGAATATCAGCACCTCAAAGTATTGTTGTTGTGAAGGAGCTGAGCGAAAAAGCTCTTCCTCTCACATATGGTCATGAGCTTTGGGTCATGATCGAAAGGACAAGATCTTAGATACAAGTGGCTGAAATTATCTTCCTTCACAGAGTGGATGGGCGCACCCTTAAAGATAGTGTGAAGAGCTCTGTTACCTGGGAGGAATTCAGAGTGGAACCAGTGATCCTCCACATCGAGAAAAGCCAGTTGAGGTGGCTCTGACATCTTTTTTAGATGCCTCCTGGACGTTTACCTAGGGAGGTGTTCTGGTATTGTTCTACTGGTAGGAGAGCTGGAATAAGACCCGCTAGAGGGAGTATGTCTCATGCCCCCATGACCCGGCCCCAGATATGCAACAGACAATAAACGGAAGGATGAACATTTTATAATTTACCTATGCTCTCAAATACAGACTATACTGTAGTTTTGTAAACATTTGTGTTTATTTTAGAAATTTCCTTAACATGCGAGACCACAGGGACAAAAATGCCAACTGGGTGACACGTTGGTTGGATCACGAGAAGCAGATGGATGGGAGTAGCTGTGGAGTGCTACTCCTAAAAGTAGGGAAACACTGTATATGTCTTAAGTAAAGATTTTGTTTAATAATGTACATTATCATGTAAATTAATGGTTATTGTTAATGCCTCTTGCAAATCTTGATCTGCTAGTTTGCGGAGGATTTCTTAAACACGGGTGGAGCTCTCAATGTCCAGACTGATCCAAAAGCAATTGAAATAGCCAGATATGAAATAGCTTGCACACTGGTTAGCCATGGGGGTAAGTGTGTTTACTCAATCAAATTTACCTGCACCAGCACCAGCTCATTTGCAGTTAAAGGCATATCCCTAAATATTGTCTTATTTACAAATTTGAACTAAAACTTAACATACACACTCTGGAGACACCAGCGACTTATCTTGCTTTGTGGACTGGTGTGCAGCATGTTGTAACAGGAATCCCTATACCTCAAACTCTACTCACAAGGTTGGGAGCATAACATTTTTTAAATTTCTTGGTTAGCTGAAGCATTAAGATTTTTTTTACTGGAACTAAGAGGCCAAGTCCAACCCCTGAATTACAAGCCAACCATAATCCTAGCTCCAACAAAAACTGTATGCTTGGCACAATGCAGTCAGGCAAGTACTGTCTCCTGGCCATTGATAAAATGCAGACTTGTCCATCAGTTAGCGAAACAGAGAGGCTAGTTTCCTAATTTGTTTAATTTAGTATTGTTAGTTTTGTGATCATTTTGTATTTTTGTAATTCTTGTTTTTATTCATTTCAGGAGCTGGGGTCCCACGGGTGGAGGGATATTAAGTAATCCAGAATCTGCTGTTGTTAGTTATTGTTTTTTTATTTTCTGGAGTATTTGTGTTACAATAAATTGCTGACAACCACCATGTCTTTCATGATTATATAAAGAGTTGAACCTGTGTGAGCCAAAAACAGTATTTAGTGATTGCCTTTTCCCTTGGTTGTTTCTTTGCCATGTGTTGTTTTTGACCATTATCAGTTCTAAAACAAATAATGTTGAAAGATTATAAATGAAGCGCATACATCTGTAACATAATTTAATTTGATTGTGCATTCTGATAGACATTTGAAGCTGACAAGATGTGCCAATACGTTTTTTTTTTGGTGTTAGTTCATTCTGATGGACATTTGAAGCTGACAAGATGCGCTTCCCAT
>CAIGQV010015909.1:0-15523 GCA_903798115.1 Danio jaintianensis
GGCATTTATTTTACAGTCTCTTGTTTCATATTTTAATATGTAGTAATAATAACAACAGCAGATGCATAATCTAATCCTAAAGATAACCATGTAGATATTGTTTTACATGTTGTGTAAAGTTAGACTAACAAGGACCTCTTAAAATAAAGTGTTAGCGTGGTTTACATTTTCTTTAAATTATTTTGTCACCATAATAGCTTGTTTGTGAGTCATCTTTTCTTTATCTGTGCTCTGACTTTGGCTGTAATGCACACAGATAACTGCAGGGATGATATGACCTGTGTGAAGGAGGAGATCTTTGGCCCTGTGATGTCTGTTCTGCCCTTTGACACAGAAGAGGAGGTTCTTCAGAGAGCCAACAACACAACCTTTGGCTTGGCATCTGGAGTCTTCACCAGGTGACTCAACCATACACACTATATTTTGCTTTAAGGTTAATCTGTGATATGTCACAAACTGCATTTTATTTATTTAGTACCATTTTCTGATGTCCACTTATAATGTAATCAAGATTTTTACATCAAAGAAACACAATAGATTTGAGAGTAATAAGCTATTTTCTGTAAACTAAAGCAAACAAAGGACAAAGTCGTTCCTAATGCAGTCTGGAACTTCATTAAAGTAATATCATTCATTCATTTTCTTTTCGGATTAGTCCCTTTATTAATCTGGGGTCGCCACAGCGGGATGAACCGCCAACTTATCCAGCATATGTTTTATGCAGCGGATGCCCTTCCAGCTGCAACCCATCACTGGGAAACATTCATATGCACTCATTCACACACATACACTAGGGACAATTTTAGCTTACCCAATTCACCTATACCGCATGTCTTTGGACTTGTGGGGGAAACCGGAGCACCCGGAGGAAACCCACGCGAACACGGGGAGAACATGCAAACTCCACACAGAATGCCAACTGACCCAGCCGAGGCTCGAACCAGCGACCTTCTTGCTGTGAGGCGAACGTGCTACCCACTGCGCCACCCAGAGGGGATCGAACCAGGAATTCCCTGATCACAGCTGGCTGTTAAGACCACTGAGCCACATGGACTCTACTAAAGTAATATCATATAAAGTAATTCTGGGATCAGTAATAAGGAAATGCATCTCAGCACTGCACATCATCTTATTGTCTTTTATAGTCTCTTTCCATAGACCTGCTTTTATTGGCCTTGATTGGTGGGTGGAGCTAAACAGACCAGTACAGACCAGTCTCATTCCACAACCTGTCATTTTGGCAGACTTGCATCAATAAAATCTGCTTTTAGACTAACAATTAAAACAACCTGTAAGTTTCCAAACTCAAAATATTCTTGTTAGTGACTTCATATTTGTCAAAGGAGTAAGGCAATTTTGATTTATTCTTATTTCATGAACTCTTAAATTGTTTAACAAACATTTTCATTGATAATACTAAGTTAGTGGTATTTTCCCGTCACTTAATATACTTTTGACCCCTAAAGGCATGTTAACAATGTTTTATAACCTAACAATTTTAACAAAGTAGGACTGTCCACAGCACTTGTAGGCTGATAATTGTCACTGTACCTTTTAAAATCGCTTTATGGGGCAACAAAACATTGTTTTTATTTTTTTAGGGATATTGCACGTGCCCACAGAGTTGCTGCAAACCTTCAAGCAGGAACGTGCTACATCAACAACTACAATGTCGGCCCTGTGGAAGTTCCTTTTGGGGGCTACAAGATGTCAGGTACTTCAAAACATATTGTCTGTATTATATTAATGTAAACAAGTTGATCATTACTGATGCTGTGATCTGCTAAATCTGGTGGGTAATGCTAGAGAGATCTAATGTGTCATCATCTTTCTCTTTTCTTTTAGGTTTTGGACGGGAGAACGGCACCGTGACCATTGAGTATTACTCTCAGCTCAAGACTGTTGTGGTGGAGATGGGAGATGTGGAAAGTCTGTTTTAAGCTATTGTCAGGTTAACCACCAGCATTCCTGACAGCAATGTGATTTATTATTATTATTTTTTTCAAATCTGTAGCTCTGGCTTTGCAATAGAAGTCAGTTACTAAAAGACTAGCTAAATTCTGTGCTGCTTTGACAGTCCATCTATACATGCCATTCATTTCTATTAGGCATCAACTTCTGAGAACGCTAGAAGAGACTTAACTGACTAACTAAAGCATTTTTTCCAGTTCTGTTAAACATGTGTGAATTTCGAAGTACAAATAGTTCGATCAAAAACCAAGTGCCTTTTGGATATGTTTCTACTATACAAGTTTATTACATTCCAAGAGTTGTTGTTGTTGTTGTTGTTGTTGTTTCGCCACTGCGCCATGAAGAATATGTATTACATTGGTGGTTTACAAGTTTCAGATTTGAAATAAATGTACCTTGACTTTTAAGAGTAATTGTCACTTTCCTGTTTTAAAAAAGATTGATTGATGTAATGTCTGTGGTTGCACCAGTTTCTGATGCTTGTCATTACAATGACAGATAGCAGCTGTTGTGAAAACATGAATACATTGGATGTTTTTCAGGAAATCGTTTTAAACTAGTAGAAATAAACATTCTGCTAGATTGCTTTAACATATTGTTTGCATAATTATATGCTCTTGAAATTGAGTGCATAAGTGTGAATATTCGTACTAGTCTATAGTTGTCTCTACATTTGACCGAGGAAGAAGTTCTTTATTAGGAACGTAAAAATTAATGATAGAAAATTGTACATATCTTAGATTGATAAACTAAAACAAGCCTGCAACAACATCTGTAGCCTTTCATTGTTTTCACTTTTTTTGTTGTTTTTTTTGTTGTTGTTGTTGCAGCCTTATGTTCAACCACTTTAAAATATTTGTTAAACAACAAAAGTTATTTTTACATTTCGCAAGAGGTTCAATAAATTGTTTAATATTAAATATGACAAGTAGGCATATTTAATGTTAGGTTTTGATTGGTTGTCTTTAAGCGTTAGGGGATCGTCCCTGCATAAGCCGTTTGTTACAAAAAAAAAATACCGTCCATGTTGAAAATAATAATTATTATTATTTTAATAAAAAATATTTATGACAGATATTAGAGTAACGTTAAGACAAGCTGCTATGCTTAGGGCGCTTCAAAACCCGCCCACTACGCTGAGCTCCAGCCGTGCATCTTCCACTCCAGTCCATCTCCTCCTGCACCTCAACGCAACCCACAGGTAAATCATTTTAACGCAGATCTCGGGTTACATTAATAGACTGTAAAAAAAAATGCAATACAACTAAGAACGCCTTTTTGCTCGATTATGATTTAGTCTTTGAGGCAAGTTTCGCAGTATAGTAAGATCGAAGTCGCAAGAGACGAGGCAGGTTTGGTGCGCTACAAAATAGACTGATTTGATCAACTTAAAAGAGTTGACGTTGTTGTTGGAAGAGGTTAAGAAATGTTTGTTAGTGAAAATTGTTTTACTTGAACGAACAGAAAGTGAGCTAGAGTGATGATATTCATACTACATATTCTCAGTTAGACCCTCCTTCAAACAGAGAAATCAGCCATGTGTGACCATTCCTTCAGTATAAAACTCAATTTCAGGTAAAAAGACAAAAAGAGTAATATTCAGAAAAATTCTCATAGTGTCTAATCTGTTTTTGTGAAACATTATTCATTCGTGTAATTTAAATAATAGTTTTCTTAGCTTTAAATAGGTATAGCTATCAAGCGTTAAGCTATTGGATCTGCTTAGATAGTTTAATCAGGGGACGGTTGCAACTCTGTTCAAATTCATTTAAAAGCTTGTACAATTTTAATTTTATCACAGTTTCAATGCAATTTAATTTAAAAGAATTAATTTTCTGATTAATTCATGTCAAAGTTCAAAGAAGTAGTTTAGTAAAGGTTCAGTCTAGAGTTTTAGTAAAAAAAATATTTTTGTTCAGTTTTTTTAGGCCGGATAATTGGCTGTTGTTCCTTTAATAGTCTGTATTTATATGGTATTTATATATTTAACAATTTAACCAATTTACATTTAGTCTGTTTACCAAAATAATAAAAAAATCCAACCTGATGTTTTAGAATTTGTTTTATTTTTACATTTTAATGAATGTTGCAACTGTCCCTGTGGGTTGTTGCAACCGGTCCCCCTGTTCGGGGTCAGTTGCAAAGTTTGACTTTGTTTGTTTAAGTTTAAAGTTTGCATATATTATCACATGTACACATATTATAGCAGTGTGGGTGGGTGTCCGATAGATGTAAGTTTATTATATAAAAATGTTGGGTTTCCACAAAAAACTGTCTCTAAGAAACTAAATCAAATGCAAAACGTGTTGCAACTGTCCCCACTCTCCCCTAGTCTCTCTGAGGCAGCAGAGAGGCATTTTGCTAATGAGTTGAGAGGTTTGTGATCACCAGTGTTTGGTGTAACTAACATTAGTGATTAATTAATTTACTTTTCCACTGATTGCTTTAAATGTTTTGTTAATCTAATTAAAATTAAGGTTACATAAAATATACTTGCTTGTACACAATTCCAACGTTTTGTATAAATCAACTATAAATCTTCAAAGAAGCAAAGTAATGAATATTTTGCACAACAGAAGAACATTGTTTAATAAGTTAATGAGAATATAAGCTATACATTTTCAGAGGCAGGGTAATTGTATATATGTTTGTATATTCAGATATTTTGCATAATAACTCTACTAAATGAAACAATGAAATGTTTGATAAATTTGTCAATATATGGTATGTAGGAAATATGGTGGTTTCATGCTGGTATAATGATCCAGGAACGTTCCTGTCGCAGATGCAATGATATTAAGCAGCGTTGTTACTTTGCTGGGTGGGGACTATTTTCAGGTGCTGCATAAAGTCATTGCACCTGCTGCAGCCATGGTACGGCAGGAAAGTTCTTGGATCATTATGCCAGAATGAGAGTATAGTTCCTAGCCATATCAACCTAAAAAATAGCAACTTTTCATTTTCTGTTAGTCTTAGTACACAATGTAACTGCAGAAGAGAGCTTTAAATAAGAAATTGATTAAAACTCATTAATATAATTATTTTTGATATCATTACTTGATGACCTCACGAACCGATGAATCTGCTTTTTGTACTGGTTCAACTGTCCAATAAAGACAAGTTCGCAGAAATGAATTAGACTTTGCACCACTAGTGAGACTGAGTGAGCACATAAATTATGAGGCAGCTAAGTGTACTTGTGGTTGGCTAAAACAGACTCAGACAAATCATCAACATGACCAGCAATATATTATCTCTGCATAAAAATTATATTTGATTTTCTTCTTTTTGTTCATAATATGCATCCTCCGCTACTGGACACATGCAGAACAAATGGGGCATGAGACTGCCTGGGGTGTGAAACTTGTCAGAGGGAGTGTCAGGCACATTGATGAACTGGTTTGACTGCCTCACTAAGAAGAATCGATTAAATAGAATGATCTGTTCTCGAACCATCATGAGTGCACTATTGAAAATGAATATTTCAAACATAAGTGTAAGTGTCAATTTGTTCAAAAGACATCAAACTCACCATTTTGCTACTGTTTTTCTAAACGTTTGGCTCAGAATGCTTTTTGAAATACACACTGATTTTTGCTAAATGCCATGGTGTTGTGATGAAAATGCAATCCTGTGTTTCTCTTAACCATTAGGGCGAGACAGAATCTGCGGATATTTTTGGCTATTCCTGCTGAGAATTTTGTAAAAATCTGCGGATTTATGAGGAATGATTTTGGGAGTATCATAACTAAAAACTTAATATATGAAACAAAAAAATAGCAACTTTTTAACTTTTATTTAATTTTTACAATGCAAATCCAATTAGAACCACTTAATTGGTAAACAAAGCAAGTCTCTCATATTCAATTCAATTCAATTCATCTTTATTTCTATAGCGCTTTTACAATGTAGATTGTGTCAAAGCAGCTTCACATAGAAGATTATAGTGAATTGGAATGGTGTCCGTTCAGTTTTTAGAGTTTAAGTTCAGTTCAGTTCAGTGTGGTTTAATTTTCACTGCTGAGAGTCCAAACACTGAAGAGCAAATCCATCGATGCGCAGCTCTACAGGTCCCGAACCATGCAAGCCAGTGGCGACAGCGGCGAGGAACGAACTTCACCAATTTGCGAAAGTGAAGGAAAAAAAAAAAAACCTCTAGAGAAACCAGGCTCAGTTGGGCACGACCATTTCTCCTATGGCCAAACGTCTTGTGCAGAGCTGCAGTCTAGGCGCCGGAAGCTGGTGAACGCTGGACGTCAGAGAAGACTCGTCTTTCACTGGGGTCTCACAGGAATCAGTCCTTTTCTCTCCACTCCTCCATGACCACCACAGCAGCTCCTCAGGATACGGGATTATGGAAACCTTGGGGTCATCTCTTCACAGGTCTTGGATTGCATTAGTGGCACTGCATAGTCTCTGGGGGCCTCGGGATGAGTATCCCCAGGTGGAAATAGAGAATAAAGAGAATAATTAGCGTAGCTGCTGTTCATAGTGTATATAAACGAGATGCAAAAACCTGCGTGGAGCAGATTCATGCATCATACCGCTATGCAATGCATTGAGTGTATGCTTTACTAAAAAGATAGGTCTTTAATCTAGTTTTGAACAGAGAGAGTGTGTCTGAGCCTCGAACATTATCAGGAAGACTATTCCAGAGTTTAGGAGCCATAAATGAGAAGGCTCGACCACCTTTACTCGACTTTGCTATTCTAGGTATTACCAGAAGCCCTGAGTTTTGAGATCTTAAAGAGCGGGTTGGATTGTAGCGAGACAGAAGGTTGGTTAGATAAACAGGAGCTAGATTATTTAAAGCTTTATAGGTAAGAAGCAATATTTTATAATCAATACGGAACTTAACAGGCAGCCAGTGTAAGGAAGATAAAATTGGGGTGATATGATCATATTTTCTAGACCTGGTAAGAACTCTGGCAGCTGCATTTTGTACTAGCTGAAGTTTATTAATAAAGGATGCTGGGCAACCAGCGAACAGAGCATTACAGTAATCCAGCCTAGAAGTCATGAAAGCGTGAACTAGCTTTTCTGCATCTGAGATGGATAGCATACTTCGTAACTTAGCGATATTTCTCAGATGAAAGAAGGCGGTTTTTGTGACATGGGAGATATGATTTTCAAAGGTTAAATTGCTGTCTAGTATAACACCCAGATCTTTTACAGTAGAGCTAAAGCTAACTTTGTGTCCCTCTAATTGCAGGTCGAGTTGTGAGATCTGCTGTGTACAGGATTTAGGCCCAATAAGTAATAATTCTGTTTTGTATATTTTCTACAAGACCGAAAATATTACTTAACAAACTGTATTCTAAATAAATCATATGAACATTTTCATATCAGTCAATAATATTACTGAAATTAATTTAAAAACCAAATTAATATAAATTTACACACATTTACACAAGTAAATGAATAGACTCAATGATGGGCTAAAAATCTGCGGATTTCTGTGTGCGCAGATTCCGTGTGGGCCTAACCATTAGTCTAAAGGCAATTAGGGCAATTAATAGCATTTAAATGATTATTTTGCTACATTTTCTGCTTGCACATGTTACACGCATTAATTAAATTGGCTAATACATTTTTCTATTTAATTTCGCAATTAAGCATAATTTGCATATTACAGCTACATTATTCATTCATTCATTTTCTTTTCGGCTTAGTCCCTTTATTAATCTGGGGTCGCCACAGCGGAATGAACCGCCAACTTATCCAGCATATGTTTTACGCAGCGGATGCCCTTCCAGCTGCAACCCATCACTGGGAAACATCCATACACACTCATTCACACACATACACTATGGACAATTTAGCCTACCCAATTCACCTATACCACGTTTTTTGGACTTGTGGGGGAAACCTGAGCACCCGGAGGAAACCCACGCGAACACAGAGAGAACATGCAAACTCCACACAGAAACGCCAACTGACCCAGCCGAGGCTCGAACCAGTGACCTTGCTGTGAGGCGAACGTGCTACCCACTGCGCCACCGTGACGCCCTACAGCTACATTATGTTTGGAAATATTAAAATTTATTTAAAATAGTATAAAAATTTATATTTAAATTTTCAATTGTCATGTCATGAAAAAAGAAAAAACAGAAATACATTGCCATTTTACATATTGCATTGCTTTTTTGCTTATTGCATTAAAAAATTTCATATGTTTTTATGTAGAGGCGGTGCCAAAGGTAACTTTCATATATCATCCTACACAGACTTCATGTAATCACGCCATGGGATCATCTTCAGCAACTACTTTATACTTTAAAAGTTGGAGAAAATTGGGGAGACGTCCTCCTTTCAAGTCAGGGTACAATCTTTGGCTGGCTGGATAGTAGCTGGCAGTTTCATCTGGCAGGTCACTTGACTATCCGTTGCATCAATTTTTTCATCCTCTATTTTAGGTAATATTAATATGAACAATTTTATGGATATATTCTTTTTCATGATAGACATTTCATGAAGGTTTATCACAAATAAAGTGCTTAATCAACATTACTGACTGGTTGGTTATTGTCTCTTCCACCAGAAACCTCTTTCCAACATCACTCTTGCTATCCAAGTTTGATGTGGCTCCTCGAAATCTCATCCTAAGGAATTAAATGATTGATTTAAATGTATATACTTTTGGGACTGTTTTACATTGTTCATCCTAATTTAGGTCTTCAAATGGCCGTTAACTAAACTGGTGGGATACTGATGCTTCAAGGAGGTTGCACCTCCTTTTTTGGGAGATTTGAGGAAATCCTCGGCATCCTCCACCTACTTATAGATCAGATGTTAGAAGTAGAATTACCTATACAAATTAGAAATATGATGTAGGCACATTGGCTTAAAAATAACTGCCTCAGAAATAAAGTCAAGTCAAGTTTATTTATATAGCGCTTTTCACAATGTAGATTGTGTCAAAGCAGCTTAACATAGTTCTAGTAAAGTCCAGATTTCAGAGTTGAAGTTCAGTGTAGTTTAGCCCAGTGTGGTTTAAACCTCAATGCTGAAAGTTCAAACACTGCAGAGCAAATCCACTGAAGCACAGCTCCACAAGTCCCGATCCGAGCAAGCCAGTGGCGACAGTGGCGAGGAAAAAAAAAAACTTCACCAATTGACGAAGTGAAGGGAAAAAAAAACCTAGAGAGAAACTAGGCTCTGTTGGGCACAACCATTATTCTTCTGGCCAAACGTCCTGTTCAGAGCTGCAGTCTAGGCGCTGGAGGCTGAAGAAGCTGGACGTGCATCGTGGAGAAGCTGCAGGTGTGAGTAGGGCACCGGCGGGCGGTTAGGTTGGCCCGCAGGATCAATGTGGGGACTCGTTTATCATGGTGGTCATTCAGGAATCAGTCTCATGCACTCCATTTTTCCATGATGACCACAGCATCAGCTCGGGATATGACCTGGTCCAGGATTATGGATAACTTGGGATCATATCTTCACAGGTCTTGGATCGCATCAATGGCGCTGCATAGTCTCTAGGGACCTAGGAATGAGTATCCCCAGGTGGAAATAGAGAATAAAGAAAATAATTAGCGTAGCTGCTGTTCATAGTGTATTTAAATGAGATGCAAAAATGGAGTGTTATAGATGAAAATAGCAGTTAAATAAACAAACATAGAAGCAAACATGTAAAGCATATGAGAGTTTCTAACACAATGTCTGGTGTATTGAGGAGTGTGTCCTACAGGTGATGTCGAGCCAGCTCACCTGCGTGGAGCACATTCATGCATCATACCGTTATGCGATGCATTGAGTGTATGCTTTACAAAAAAGATAGGTCTTTAATCTAGTTTTGAACTGAGAGAGTGTGTCTGAGCCTCAGACATTATCAGGAAGGCTACTCCAGAGTTTAGGAGCCATAAATGAGAAGACTCGACCACCTTTACTCGACTTTGCTATTCTAGGTACTACCAGAAGCCCTGAGTTTTGAGATCTTAAAGAGCGGGTTGGATTGTAGCGAGACCGAAGGTTGGTTAGATAAACAGGAACTAGATTATTTAAAGCTTTAAAGGTAAGAAGCAATATTTTATAATCAATACGGAACTTAACAGGCAGCCAGTGTAAGGAGGATAAAATTGGGGTGATATGATCATATTTTCTAGACCTGGTAAGAACTCTGGCAGCTGCATTTTGTACTAGCTGAAATTTATTAATAGAGGATGCTGGACAACCAGCGAACAGAGCATTACAGTAATTCAGCCTAGAAGTCATAAAAGCATGAACTAGCTTTTCTGCATCTGAGATGGATAGCATACTTCGTAACTTAGCGATATTTCTCAGATGAAAGAAGGTGGTTTTTGTGACATGGGAGATATGGTTTTCAAAAGTTAAATTGCTGTCTAATATAACACCCAGATCTTTTACAGTAGAGCTAATGCTAACTTTGTGTCCCTCTAATTGCAGGTCGAGTTGTGAGATCTGCTGTGTACAGGATTTAGGCCCAATAAGTAATAATTCTGTTTTGTCAGAATTTAAGAGAAGGAAATTGTTGGTCATCCAGTCTTTAACATATTTAATACATTCAGTTAGCTTAGACAGTTCAGACGTCTCATCAGGTTTTGTTGAAATATATAATTGAGTATCATCTGCATAGCAGTGAAAGCTGATCCTGTGTCTTCTTATAATGTCTCCCAGGGGTAGCATGTATATTGTGAACAGCAAAGGGCCTAAGACTGATCTTTGAGGCACCCCATACTGTACTGGCCTGACCTGTGAAAGCTGTCCATTTATATTCACAAACAGTTAAGTATGACTTAAACCATTGTTGAGCCTGTCCCTGGACACCTCTTGAATTTAAGTGATCTATGAGGATATTGTGGTCGATTGTGTCAAATGCAGCACTGAGATCAAGTAAAACTAATAACGAGATGCACCCATGGTTAGCAGCTAAGAGTAAATCGTTGGTTATTTTCACTAATGCGGTTTCTGTACTGTGATGAGGCCTGAAACCTGACTGAAACACTTCAAAAACATTGTTCATCTGCAGAAAGGAGCATAATTTAATACCTCGTAATCATGGGTATTTGAGAGCTCCTTTTGAGCTCCAGTTGAAAAGGTAAGAAACCTGCATTCGTATGACTGTTTACTGCACACACTACTTTTAGTATTCTGTAGTTTTTTTGAAAAAAATGCATAAACTTAATCAGTGTTGGATTATTCATGAAGTGTACTTTCATTGAGCTGTAATATGGGCATTTCATCATAGTGGAATTAATTCAGCAAGTGTCTTGTATAAGTACATGTGAACAAAAATATATGGCTAACAAGTATTGACATTGACCGTGTATTTAATAGGTTCCCTTCAAGTTCACCATGGCTCAGCAACCACTTCTGTCGCTGCCCGAGTTCCAGAGCGTCTCCACGGGCACTTTGGTGGTGAAGGAGCCGCTGAATTTCTGGGGAGGAGCGAGAGTGAAGCCGAAGGACACAAAGAACTCCGAGCCAGTATACGAGCCTGCAACTGGTATGATTAATTCACTACTATATTTAATTAAGTCAACATAACGCAACACAAAAAGGAGCAGCTTATAAAGAAACATCCAGACCAATAGATGTCAGTATAGAGTACACAATTACTTCTGCTGCTTTTAATTTTTACACTGTATGCTATAAATAGGGAAATACATACATATATAAATACTTTTAGGTAGTTTTTACCAAAAACACATTTTTCAAAGACATTTTACCAAGTCTGGGAAGCTTCAAACCACTTTTTGTACAAATGTCACAATGCATGCTCTAGTGCTGTAGTTTTACAGCCTATGCATTGAGTTATTGATTTACTATAATTACCCTGAAGTTTGTTGCCTCACACCGCAATAGTCAATTACAGAAAGCAGTACTTTGAAACTAGTGTCAAGATTGAACATAAAAATCCTTAACATCTCTGCACATATACACATGCCCTTCCTCTCTAAAGTGTTCAATGTACTTATGTCACCCTTTGCTCTCCTCTCAGGTCGTGTGCTGTGTGATATGATTCCCTGTGGAGAGGAGGAGGTAGATCAGGCCATAAAAAGTGCTCATTCTGCATACCTAAAATGGAGTAAATTATCAGGAATGGAGAGGTCCCGGATCATGCTGGAGGCTGCCAGAATTATCAGGGTAAATATAATATTGCTGCTAAAGATGATCCAGTGAACAGCACCGCCAATAGAGTGCAAGGCACTGACTAAGGGTTTAGTTTCTCAGTGTCCACAGTGTATCACCAGGAGCCAAATTTGTTGTTAATTTTTACGTTTTTTTTGTTTGTTTTTTTGTCACCTAAGTCCACAGTTTCAGCTGAAAAATCTATTTTCTAACGTAGGAAAAAAAGTCACATTTTAGATGGTCTGAGGGTTGGTAAATAAACAGCAAAATTATATTTTTGGATGAGCAACATAGCACTGCACATTGGATTTCATTCATTGCTTTAAACCAAATTTTACTTTGGTTTGATTGGTTCATTGCATGTAACTAAACCAACACTACTTCTAAAACCTCATGTGAATAAACCGTGGTCTATCCAAGGCTTCTGTAAAAAATGGTATCACTTTCAATATTATTTTTATTAAATGTGTTTGCGGTGAGAGAACAGGAGAAAAAGGTAAAAAAAATTGTTCACTTCTGTCTTTCATTTTAATTGTAAAATTGTACCTTACTGTCTGAAGGTATAGTTCACATAAAAATTAAATTTCTGCCATCTTTTCCTCACCCTTCACTTGTTCAAAACCTGTTTGAGTTTTCTTCAGTTGAACACAAAAGATATTTTGTAAAATGCTGGTAGCCATTGACTTCCATAGTAACATACTTTGTAAGTTGATTGGTCCCAGCAGCCAGCATTTTACAAAAGATCTTATTTTATGTTCAACTTTTGTAAACGTTGAATGCCGTGTAATGTCACGTTTTAAATTATTATTATTTTTTTCTATTTTTGGGTGAGCTATCCCTTTAACTAAACACCTCTCACAAACAGGAGCGGAGAAATGCAATTGCAAAAGCAGAAGTGGCCAACAATGGCAAATCCATCACTGAGGCTGAGGTGGATATTGACGTTGCTTGGCAGTGTATTGAGTACTATGCTGGCATTGCCCCCACACTGTCGGGTAGGTCCACTTGACTAGATGTTTGATATTCTCCAAAAATGTTCCATTATAAATACTTAATACATGTCTAAGAACGGTCTTTTTATACTTAGGTCAGCATATACAGCTTCCAGGAGGATCTTTTGCCTACACCAGAAGGGAGCCTTTGGGAGTGTGTGTTGGCATCGGAGCTTGGAACTACCCATTCCAGATTGCTGCCTGGAAATCAGCTCCAGCTATGGCCTGCGGTATTGGAGGATTGCTTTGTGTTTGTAATTTGAGGAGTTTGCACAGATGCAATGCACCGATGTGGACTTTTTGACCAAAACGGATAACCGTTAACTCCTTATATGTGGAATCTGATATGTATGTGTATATGCAGAAATGTAAATCATGAGGAATTATTTTATTTTATTATTATTTTTTTTTTAACCTGATAACAAATATCAAATGGCATTCATCATCCAGAACATTGCCACTAACAATAATTAGCATTTATCGGTCAATGCAAATATGGCTTTCAATTTATGGCATCACAAATTTTTGTACATGCAGTCTCTTTTATGCATGCAATGTCTTTTTAAAGTGGTTCCCTATCATTTCCATGTTCCCCCATAACTCTTATGACCATCTTCCTCTCTTAGGTAATGCCATGGTGTTTAAACCATCTCCCATGACCCCGGTGACCGCAGTCATGTTGGCAGAGATCTACAAAGAGGCAGGTGTCCCAGATGGACTTTTTAATGTGGTGCAAGGAGGAGCCGAGACGGGAAGCCTGCTGTGTCACCATCCCATGGTGGCTAAAGTGTCCTTCACTGGTAGTGTTCCTACTGGAAAGAAGGTATAGCATGAAAAGCATTACCCAAGAGATATTAGTAGTATATAACATGATAGATTGATTAATATAATCAATTTATTAACTGCAATTCATTTTTTTAAATTTCAGAAATCATATTTCATGTTTAGGAAATAAATTAAATGATTGATTGAAGTCTTTCTTTAGTTTTTAGCTGTCACTTTAGATCTAAATAGATTTAATATAGCTCTGTAATTAATGCACCACTTTATCGTGTACATTTATGGTACATTTTAATAGGTATGTAAGAGTAAAATAATACGTGTTTTTATTTTATAAACTGCTGATACACCTTCACATTTCCAGATAGGAACAATGTAGTGTTTATTTGAAGAAAACTGCAGTAGGTAAATCTAAAATACTCAATGTTTCAGAGCTTTAATAATAATAATAATAATAATGAAAGAATATATATCTAGTTGTACACATGCGCACACAAGCGTAAGAATATTAATTCAAATACAACCAATATTTAAGGTCTGTTTTGTTTTGATGTGGGGTTTTTATTTTTGTTTTTTCTCCGAACAAGGTTATGGAAATGGCAGCCAAAAGTGTGAAGCAGGTGACTCTGGAGCTTGGAGGAAAGTCACCGCTGATAATCTTTAAGGACTGTGAGCTGGAAAACGCCATTAAAGGAGCCCTCATGGCCAACTTCCTCACCCAGGGAGAGGTGTGTAGAATTGTATTTTTATTTTATTTTTATTTTTTTGCCGTTTATTCATATCTTTACATGTAGGTTATTGTAGGTTCAATAAGTCTAACTGGCTTCTACTAATTCTTTTGGGACTCACAAACCCACAATCCTAATGTTTTAATAGGCCACCAGGCCCACATTTACATCTAATCTAGTGATGTAAATCACTAGCACTTCAATGCATGAAGTAGACAGACATTTTTTTTTTTCTGCAATGGATGAAGGTTACCCAACATTAACATAACAGCACAATGACTGTCTTTTAAAGATATTACCATAAGACAGTCCTATAACTGTGCTGTGTTTTCCTCAGGTGTGTTGCAATGGAACAAGGGTGTTTGTGCAGAGGGAGATCATGCCAAAGTTTTTGGAGGAAGTGGTGAAGAGAACCAAGGCCATCTCTGTGGGAGATCCGCTGTGTGAAGAAACTCGCATGGGTGCTCTGATCAGCAAACCACACATGGAAAAAGTGCTGGGCTTCATCAAGCAAGCTAAAGAGCAGGTACTGCAGTATAGTTTATCATTTAGTTAAATCTGCTCCTCCATAATCAACTGCATCCTTCTTCGCCAACAGTTGGAGCGTATCTTGTAATCTCATCTAAATGTCATAGCTAACTATTCAGATGAAAACAGCAGACATGTTTACAAATCATTTTATAATATGTTCACGTTTGTTTTTCACTTTAAAATTCAGTCATTAACCAGTAGATGGCAACCAACTACTTTTAAATTACTACCATCAACGGTATCTTTAAAAAAAAAAAAAACTGGTCTTGTGTCTTGATGTTTCATGCTTATTTTCATTGTTAAAATATTGATGTAGTTTTAAATTATTGCTGTTTTAGGGTGGAAAGGTTTTATGTGGAGGAGAACGATTTGTCCCCAATGAACCCAAACTGCAATATGAAGAGAATGTTAATAATACAGCTTTCTCAC
>CAIGQV010015911.1:0-15353 GCA_903798115.1 Danio jaintianensis
TGTGTGTGTGTGTGTGTGTGTGGTGGATCTGTGAGTGTGTCTATTTGTGTGTGGTTGTGTGTGCATGTGTGGTTGTGTGTGCGCGTGTGTGTGTGTGTGCGTGCCTGTCTATGTCTGTGTAATGATTTAGAGAGTCAGTTCAGGGGTTTTCAGAAATCAAATCTTTATTAAGTTTATTTTTACGAGCAGAAGACAAGCACGGCCTGCTCTGAGGGTTTGTTCTGCCTCCTGCTGAGTCCTGCGTCTGCTGGACAACACACACACACACACACACACAGACCATGATTGCACTGACTCAAGGAGGAATCTAATTCATAAGGAGTGTTGAGGGTAACTTAGAGAGATATATAGGAGACAAAACGTGACAGAAGTCAATAAAGTGAATCTACAGTTGGAGACGCCACAGAGCTGACATGAGCTGACATCAATGACATTCACATTCTAAACAATGATTTAATATTATACAATATTTTGGTGTATTTTTGATTAAATAAGAATTCCAAAAACCTGAACCACCCTAAACCTTGATTTAGAGATCTAAATAAGCAAGATGAATGTGTGTGTGCATTTGTATGTGCACCTCTGCATTTTGCAGGCAGATTGCTGGGAGTCTTTAAGGAGACTCATTTCAGATTAGCAGATGGTCTCGTCTAGTAGCACAAATTTCCCAAACACACACTCACGCACACACACTGATCTCCAAGATTTACACGTGATGCCTCGTGTTACCTAATCTCATCTGTGATGCTTGACATGATGTGGATCTCATCTTCCCATTAAAGAGACAGATACATTTAAAGTCCGCATGAATTTGAAGCTGGGACCGTTTATTTATTTATTTTTTGTGTTGTGACGCAGTTCCTTGAGAAACGGAGTGTTAAAGTGATTTTGTTAGCTCACATTGCTAGTTTTGCGGTGAACAATTCATCTGCAGGTCATTAAGGGAAAAACAAATGGTTTGCCCTTGCCCTGAAAATGTTTGTTTTCAGTTAAATTACATCTGTCTGAGGTATTGGGCGTGGCTAACATACACAACCACGCCCCTCCAACTGTCAGTTTTGACAACAAACAGAAATGGTGAGCAGGAGGAGTCTGTTAGGTTGTAATAACTCTCCCTAAATCCTAGTAAAGTAGGCATTTCATTCATAAAGATGGGGAAAAGGGTTTGGGGAGAGTTATTACAACCTAACAGACTCCTCCTGCTCACCATTTCTGTTTGTTGTCAGAACTGACAGCTGGAGGGGCGTGGCCTGTTACGGGTATGTTAGCCCCGCCCAATACCTCAGACAGACCTAATCTGAGAATTTAACTGAAAACAAACATAGTGCATTTCAATTTTAGATTACAAGGGCAAACTATTTTTTTTCTTAAAAAATTCATCCACAGATGAATTGTTCACCACAAAACTAGCAATGTGAGCGAACAAAAGCAATATGGTTAGTTTTGATTTCATGTGTACTTTAAAAATGATAAGTGTGTCTAAATGAGAAGTGTGTGCCTGCATTACTGGAGAGACTGCAGTTTCAGGACCGCATTTATAATAATAATAATAATAATTCCTTACATTTATATAGCGCTTTTCTGGACACTCAAAGCGATTTACACATTTTTGGGGGGAATCTCCTCATCCACCATCAGAGTGCAGCATCCACCTGGATGACACAATGGCAGCCATATTGCACCAGACCGCACACCACACACCAGCTGGTGGAGAGGAGACAGAGTGATGAAGCCAGTTATGATATGGGGATGGTTAGGAGGCCATGATGGACAGATTTGGCCAGGATGCCGGGGTTAAACCCCTACTCTTGTTCCAAGGACATCCTGGGATATTTAACGACCACAGAGAGTCAGGACCTGGGTTTAACGTCTCATCCAAAAGATGGTATAGAGTCCTCTTCGCTATACTGGGGCGTTAGGACCCACACAGACTACAGGTTGAGCGCCCCCTGCTGGCCTCACTAACACCACTTCCAGCAGCAGCCTAGCTTTCCCATGTGGTCTCCCACCCAGGTACTGACCGGGCGCAACCCTGCTTATAAGTTTCAGTGGGTGACCATGTGAGAGTTGCAGAGAGCTAGCTGCCGGCAATTTCTAGCACTGCGTTTCTATGACTGCATTTCTTGGACACCTTAGTATACTGTATGGCCCTAGAAATGTGTTACAGCCTCTCCGGTTGTGCAGTAACAAACTATTGGTTCAAATAGGTTTGCAAATCTTTCTTATTTCTTCTGTCTGGACACTGTAAAGGTCCCATAAAATTAAAAGAATTTTTTTTAGATGTTAGTTTCAGTCTGTTAGTTTTAAGGATGTCTAGTGTGCTCCAAAACAGTGACAAAATTCGCGTTTAGAAGATATAAAAATTCAAAGCTTGTAGTTTGTCACTTCTGCCTAAATGGAGGCAGAAGTTTCTCATCAAATCTTCTGACCAATCAAATGCTCTCTAGTATCTGACATGCCCCGCCCCCTTTTCCTCATTTGCTTTTTTATTTGATGTGCTTGAGCTCAACCACTCTCACTGGCAGAGCTGTGATAAAACAAAACTCTATTGGCTGTTTTTTTAAAGGGGAGGAGCTACTATATGTGCCACCCTCTCTTCATGTTTCAGTTGAGATTATGTCAAACATCGAATAAAAAATTCACATTTCAAAGCATTCACGGGACCTTTAGTGAAAAGTAACTTAAATCTCCCAAATGCACATCTGGAGGATGTTGTTGATTATTCCTTTTCATGATGTGGGTTGTTTGTGTGTGTTTCCCTGCAGTTATTTGCAGTCTGACGCCAGTAAGATGTTCCAGCGCTGCATCATAGACATGCTGGAGGATCCAGAGATCGTCTCCACAATGCTCATGCCAGGTATAAGACAGCAGTTTATTAATTAAAGAGCAGGTCAAATTGTGTTTTAAAGTGTCCAAATAATGTATTGGAGTTCTCTACAACATTATAAATGCATTTAAGGACAGGAAACATTGTAATGTTATCAGAATGTGCATTTAATATTTGTTTGTAGTGATTTTGATTCAGTTCAATTGAATTAATCTAGTGCTTAAATGGACAGTTCACCCATAATTCTGTCATTATTTTCTCACCCTTTACTTGTTCCAAACCTGTTTGCCTTTTTCTATTGAACACAAAAGAAGATATTTTGAAGAAAGGTGAAAACCTGTAACCATTGACTTTCATTGTATTTCTTTACTATGGAAGTCAATAGTTTCAGGTTTTCAGCATTCTTCAAAATATCTTCTTTTGTGTTCAACAGAAGAAAGAAACTCATAAAAATTAGTAGAAGTAGAAAATAGTGAGTAAATTTTCATTTTTGGGTCAACTGTCCCTTTAAGATCTGTAAACCCCTCCGCCTTCCATAAGTCAACTCTGCTCTGATTGGTCAGCTGCAAGCCTGTTTTGATTGGTCTGTCTGAAATGAAATGCCCATTTCTAAGTGTTTGTATGTCGTGGGGGTGGGGTTTATGCAAATTAGTTACTTTGACCTTGTTGATGTAGATTGGTAGCAGGCAAAAGATTCGAAAATATAATGACTCGTTAAAGTGATTCAGAGTTGACTCTTTTTTTGAGAGACAAGATCTTTATTCATCATGCACATTTTTATTAACCACTTTGCAGACTGTTTACTTTTAAGGACAGCTACATTATATTTCAGACTGTTTGTATGCCATGGGGTTTATGCAAATGAGTTACTTTGATCATGTTGATTGTTGTCAGGCAAAAGATTTGAAAATATAATGACTTGTTAAAGTGATTCAGAGTCGACTCTTTCTTTTGAGAGACAATATCTTTATCACGCACTTTTTAATTAACAACTTTGCAGACAGATACATTACATTTCAGGTTGCTTGTATGTCATAGGGGCGGGGATTATGCAAATTAGCTACTTTGGTCATAATTATGTAGATCGGTAGCATGCAACAGATTTGAAAATATAATGTGACTCTTTATTTTGAGAGACAATATCTTTATTTATCATGTACATTTTTATTAACAACGTTGCAGTCTGTTCACATTTAAGGACAGCTACATTACAAACTAAAAGCAAGATACTTTTCAAAAACCCATATGATCTGCTCTTTAAACATGGAGCCGAATGCTCTTTAATAAAGATTTTTGATGAATCATCTCTCTAATATTTATCTGTTTGTTTCTCGCAGCGTCCTGGTGGATCATGACAAACAACTAACAGCAAGCAAAACACCATGCAGAACCCCAACCTGAAATATGACCCCGGTGTGTCTTTTTGAATTAATAACTAGCTCTAAAAAATCAGATGAATCATCTGTACGCGTGGCACACTGCATTATAGATCATGTCTGTCTGATAGTTCACTGAAAACAAAAGGTGTAACGCAGGCTTGTGCATCATTCAGAACTGAATTCACACGCTTTTACATTCACTTCAGTTCCTGAATTGGAATTGAGGCTGAAAATAGGACACAGAAACGCTGAATTTTAAGACACAGAATAAGAATTACATTAAAAAAATCATATTAATTTGAAGAAAATAATGTACATTTTGTAAAATATATTTAATTAATTATTTTAATTTTGTTTATTATTTAATTTAATTAATTAATTTATTATATTTTATTCATTTATTTTATTATTATTTTATTATATTTCATTTTATTATTATTTTTTTAAAATTATTTTATTTTATTTTTTAGCTACCTTTTTTCTCCATAAAACTTATTTTCCCAGAATTTCCATATTTAAAATCAATCGCTTTATATTTTGTGATTGTTATATTAATTCCAGTTTAATTTGCGTTTGCAAACAGAACACAAAAATCTTACCATTGAGTTTAAGGGCAATTTAATTAAAAAGAAATGTATATAAGTTCTGTTAAAGTATTTAAGTAATATTGGATTGTGTTATTAAATTTAATTACATTCAATTATATCAGATAAGTTAATTTCCTTTTATGTTAAGTTAGTTCTAATGCACATTAATTAAATATTTAATTTTTAATTATTTTGTTGACTTGTATTTGACAGTTTAATGTTGTGTAAATAAATAGGTAAATAAGAAAAAATGGATCAGGGAATAAATAGACATAATTAGTCAAAGATAAGGATTTAGATATGTGTATGTTTTGGAGCTTAGTGTGTGAAACTACTGAAATTCCTCTGTGCTTGTATTGAATTTCTTTGGGAATGTAATTTGTTCGCTTCCCAGTTGACTTCAGATTGAATCGACTCTTCAGTTCTGAATCGTGTTCATCCTCGACACTACAGGCATGTGTGTAAAATTCCTCGCATGTATAGAAAATGCATATTTTGCTGCATTCTGTGATGAAGCTTTTCAAGCCGGTAGCTTTGATGCAGATTCAGCCAATCAAGAAGAAAAACAAGAACATAATTAATGCAAAAAAAATATCTGCGACACCTTTAAGGTCACCTTGACTCCTCTGGATACTGGAACATGAAACTGCATGCGTTTAGGAGATGTTTTATAGTGTCAACCAGGTTATTTCTCAAGAGCAGTTTGTGGATAGAATAGACTTTGGATGGAGATGTACAGTCCTGTCATTTCTCTGTAAACCTTCCTGACGGTGTTTAGAGGACTATAGTTCACCCAAAACATTCATTCACTCAATGAATTACATTTAGAAACAGCAATGGTTAAAAATTGCTTGCGTTTAGTTGTGTACAGGGAAAAAAAGACTCAAATACAAAGATACATTATATAGAATTAAAATTATTGAAAATATATTTTCTACAATGTTTCAAAATTATATATACCTATAATATATTTGAGAATAGAAAGATAATCAATTTAAATTAGTTACTGTAAAAAGAAATATACAAAATTTTATATATTTTTTATGTTTCTCTTGATTTTTCCTTTTTTTCATTTTATTAACATTTTTCCCCAACATATTAATTTGGGTGTACTCATTTTTGGGTGTACTAATATATATATATATTAATTTTATATAATTTTATTTATTTTAAATACTGCCAACTTAACATAATTTACATTTTTGTAAAGTCAGTTTAATGTAATTTTGAGTTAAAATGACTCATAAAGTTAATTTGATTCAACTTTAAACTTTAAAACTTAAGCTTAAACTTAAAACCATGTAATTTATAACAATATACACTCACTGGCCACTTTATTAGGTACACCTGTCCAACTGCTCGTTAATACAAATTTCTAATCAGCCAATCACATGGCAGCAACTCAATGCATTTAGGCATGTAGACATGGTCAAGACGATCTGCTGCAGTTCAAAGCGAGCATCAGAATGGGGAAGAAAGGTGATTTAAGTGACTTTGAACGTGGCATGGTTGTTGGTGCCAGACGGGCTGGTCTGAGTATTTCAGAAACTGCTGATCTACTGGGATTTTCAAGCACAACCATCTCTAGGGTTTACAGAGAATGGTCCGAACAAGAGGAAATATCCAGTGAGCGGCAGTTCTGTGGGTGCAAATGCCTTGTTGATGCCAGAGGTCAGAGGAGAATGGCCAGACTGGTTCCAGCTGATAGAAAGGCAACAGTAACTCAAATAAGCACTCGTTACAACCGAGATCTGCAGAAGAGCATCTCTGAACGCACAAAACGTCCAACCTTGAGGCGGATGGGCTACAGCAGCAGAAGACCACACTGGGTGCCACTCCTGTCAGCTAAGAACAGGAAACTGAGGCTACAATTCGCACAGGCTCACCAAAATTGGACAATAGAAGATTGGAGAAACGTTGCCTGGTCTGATGAGTCTCCATTTCTGCTGCAACATTCGGATGGTAGGGTCAGAATTTGGTGTCAACAACATGAAAGCATGGATCCATCCTGCCTTGTATCAACGGTTCAGGCTGGTGGTGGTGGTGTAATGGTGTGGGGGATATTTTCTTGGCACACTTTGGGCCCATTAGTACCAATTGATCATCGTGTCAATGCCACAGCCTACCTGAGTATTGTTGCTGGCCATGTCCATCCCTTTATGACCACAGTGTGCCCATCTTCTGATGGCTACTTCCAGCAGGATAACGCACCATGTCATAAAGCGCGAATCATCTCAGACTGGTTTCTTGAACATGACAATGGTTTCACTGTACTCAAATGGCCTCCACAGTCACCAGATCTCAATCCAATAGAGCACATTTGGGATGTGGTGGAACGGGAGATTCGCATCTGCAGCAACTGCGTGATGCTATCATGTCAATACGGAGCAAAATCTCTGAGGAATATTTCCAGTACCTTGTTGAATCTATGCACGAAGGATTAAGGCAGTTCTGAAGGCAAAAGGGGGTCCAGCCCGGTGCTAGTAAGTTGTACCTAATAAAGTGGCCGGTGAGTGTATATTTAATACTGTTTTCTATAGCATTTGAGAGCATGTTGAGAAAAAATGGAAAACATTACAAAAATTAAGATTTGGGGGGAAAATATATATATTTAAAGATTTAAGGATAAAATTAAGTACTGCAAGACTGGAAATGCATTTAGATTAAGAAGCTGAAAATAAATATATTTTCAGTTTTACAAAAAATAAAGATTTAATTTAGCTTTAATGTTTACAGCATATATTTAATGTACATAATATATTTAAACATAAAATAAAAGCTGTACTTTTCTTTCTGTATGCAGTATATGTAAAAATAAAGTGAGTAAATGATGATTTAGGGTGATCTATTCCTCAAATTCACTACATATAAGATCCTGGTTTGACTTTTACTGTTTGATAAACAGTTTTTCTTGTACTATTCATGCATCTTAACTGAAAAACAACCTTTTCGCTTTAGTTTTTTTTATTTTCACTCTGTGTGGTTTGGTCCATTGAATGAAAATAAAACTCGACTGATTATTCTGTGCATGGTTTTTCTTCTTTCACGATTAATAACTGCACAGCCTTCTAATGTTGTTTTTGAGAATCTGTGAATATAAAGTAATATGCAAGACTTTAAGAAGTGAGAAATATTAGTTATATATTTTACCAAGTACTTTTTCTTACTAATAGATCTGTGGGCTCTGTCATAATGACACGGTTCAGTGTTTTTTCTTGGCTCTTCTGAACTGAAGCAGAAATATCCAGCGCTCAGGCGACACACAGTAATTGGAACATTTAAGTTTGTGTCAACAACAGTAATTGGACGTTGATTTAAAATGTGCAAAAAACACCAACACACATGCACTTGAGCGAATATTAACTTTTTTTTTTCAACAGGAATATATTAGTGATTCCTTATGAGAACAGCGTTCCCCAGCGGGAGGGGAACTACAATGCTATGTGGAAACTTCCACTATGGGGATTTCGTCAGAAAGCCAATCATTCTGAAGAGTAATTAAACGGGCCAATGAAATGCCAATGAGTTGGCGGTGTCAGCGTGCACAGCTGGCAGCAATCATAATCAGCTTGTGAATAAGAATGCCCGCTGTGCCACACAACCACACCTTTTCGCTTTCAGAAGCCTCATGTGCAGTCTGAAAGAGACGTTTTGCTGTCATCCTCCGACTTTGTTAGAGAGAGAGAGAGTGAGAGAAAGCTGCCGTCTTCTGAGAGGCTGATTTCTCCCGGTTCCAGCGCGAGCAACAACGCGAGCAGCGGTGGTCGAGCTGGGTTTTCTTCTGTCCCTGGGCGTTTCGCTGGACCGGTACTTCAAGAGCGGTGCGTATAAATTTAAGCAAATTTCCTAAAAGAGCAACACGGTCGGGCAGCGCGTCTTTTTAAAGACGTCGCTCCGACCGTGCGTTTATGGATGCGGTGGTTTCCTGTCCACGGATGATGGGCACGAGCACTGTATTGCATGTCTGGGGGACCAGCATGTTAATGCAGTTCTCGCGGGCAGCGCATGCCATCACTGCGATGGCATGTCTGTTGCGCAGCTAAGATCGCGGTTCGCTCTTGCAAAAGGGCGAACCACCCCTGTTGTCCCCCGCAAATAGCGGTTGGCACTCGGGCAGATCTGAGGGTCACAGTGGGGGTCAATCCGCCGCCCTCGGGCTTGCGGACCTCCCATTCCTCAGCGCGCTCCATCCAAGCTTCGAGTGAGAGAAGCGCACCATCCTTCGGGAGGGTCGCCCTCTCACTCGATGACACCGAGGACCAGATGTCCATCGCTGCATCGGAGGGTGGGCTGTCATTTTCCGATGACAATTCGGACCCGCTTCCTCCCTCAGGGGTGGTAAGCGAGGCTCCGGATATGGCATCTGATATGATGGCCGTGCTAACCCGGGCTGCTTCGGCGACGAGGCTGGAGATGGCTTGTCCCCCAGCTTCGTCGCCGGACCGATTAGACGGGTGTTACGTGGAGGATAAGAAGGGGAAACCCTCTAAGCCTCCCGTCCCCTTCTTCCCGGAGGTGCACAGTAAGTTCACGCAGCGCTGAGGGCACCTTTTTTCTGCCCGGTCTGCGTGTGCTCCGCCCTCACCTTCCTCGATGACGGAGCAGCCAGGGGGTACGAGGCAAAACCCCAGGTCGAGTGTGCTAGCGCGGTCAATCTTGCCCGCGTGGTGCCCCTTCCTGGCGTGGTTAGCCTCGGCTCCCGTCCAAAGCGTGTAGGTTGTCTGCGTCCCTCAGGGCCAGAGCCTACACTGCTGCGGGCCAGGCTGCTTCCGTTTTGCTTGCTATGGCTAGTCCAAGCGCTGGCGCAGCGGCACGAGGAAGGTTCCGACCCAGGCTTCATGCACTACGCACTGCAACCGACTTTGCTCTAAAAACACCAGGTCGGCTGCGAGTGCCCTGGGAAGGACGATGACCACACTAGTGGTCCAGGAACGCCACCTCTGGCTAAACCTGGCAGATATGCGTGTCGTTGACAAAGTTCGCTTTCTTAACACACCCATATCCCAGGCTGGCCTGTTCGGTGACACCGGGGTGAGTTCACCCAGGAATTCACTTCGGTGAAAGAGTAGTCAAGTGCGATCGGCGGGCTGAAAAACCGCTCTCCCCGTCGATTCGTCCACTTTGGCTGCTTCTCGCCGAGGGCGCTCGTCTGTGGCTCCAAAATCTGCTCCGCCGCCCTGTCCGTTTAACTGGTTAAGCGGCAGCGTTGAGCACCTCACAGACGATCACCGCCCCCCGCCTCAGGGCGCCGCTAAGTCCAGTACGGACCGCGAAGCGTCCCTGAGACGGGCCACTCGGAGAAAAGGATGTTTGCTCTTTCCCTGGCGGAGGGCCAGGGACACCCATATCATTAACAAAAAGGCCGTATGGCTACTAAATTTTTTAAGAGCAATTTTTTCCTCTCTCTGGGTGTGATAGCCCGAACACTGCCAGTATGGGACGCTATGCCTTCCAGCTCGCAGGATCGGTGCTCTTCGCCACAGGCTCTGTGAGTGCCAGAGGACGGGCTCCTTTCTCTCGCACTCCTAGCCGCCCTGCGGGCTCTTGGGACGAAGTTAAGATTAAACCTCTTAAACGTCCGCTCTTCCTTGGGACGCATGCCTCCCGGGGTGAGCTCTCCCATCCCGTGCTGCCCCACCGCTGGTGCGTCAGTGATTGCACCGATGATGTCACTCGCGTGGGCTCTGCCAGCCTGGTTAGCGCTGCCCAGCCCGTCGCGATGGCTCATTCGGACAATCAGACTCGGCTATGCGATTCAGTTCGCTAAACGGTCCCCCAAGTTCACGGGCGTGTATTACACCAGGTGTCAGCCCTGTGTCCGCCCCTCTCTTGTGCGAGGAGATTGCTGTCCTCCTGGCGAAGGATGCAATCAAGCCGGTCCCTCCAGCCGAGATGAGGTATGGGCTTTTTAGTCTGTACTGCCTTACAAGAAGCCGCTCAGAATGCTCATGCAGAAGCACATCCCCCGGTGCGTCCGTCCTCAGGATTGGTCTGCAGCGATAGACCTGAAGGACACGTACATTCATTCTCCATTTTCCCACGCCACTGGCTGCGGTTTGCGTGCGAGGGTCGAGCATGATAGTACAAAGTCCTCCCTTTCTGGCTCTCCATGTCTCCGCGGGTTTTCACGAAGCTCGCGGAGGATGCCCTAATGCCCCTTCGGCTCGCGGGCATCTGCATACTCCATTATCTCGATGACTGGCTTTTTAGCTCACTCGCGGGATCAATTGATTATGTACAGGGACTGGGTGCTCCGGCACCTCGACCTGTTGGGGTTTCGGGTCAACCGAGAAAGGAGTAGGCTCGCCCCCGTGCAGAGCATCTTTTTTCTCGGGTTGGAGCTGGACTTGATCACCATGACGGCGCGCCTCCCTCGAGAGCGCGCTGGGCTGATGCTGACCTGTCTGAGAGAGTTCGACAGGAAAACTGTGGTCCCACTGATATCATTTCAGAGGCTCCTGGGGCATAGGGCATCCGTGGCCGCTTCACGCCGCTCGGGCTGTTCCATATGAGACCGCTTCAGCATTGGCTTCCCGATCAGGTCCCTAGACGCGCATGGCACGCGGGCACGCACCGGGTGACTGTCACTCCGCTGTGTCGCCGTGCCCTCAGCCTCTGGACGGACCCTGCGTTTCTACAGGCCTGTGTGCCTCTAGAACAAGTGTCCAGGCATGTCGTCGTTTCGACGGATGCTTCCAGTACGCGCTGGGGGGCCGTGTGTTGCGGGCATGCAGCTGGGGGTCCGTGGAAGGAACCTGGTTGCATTGGCATTTTAATTGCCTGGAGCTGTTGGCAGTGTATCTCACGCTGCACTGTTTTTACCGGTGCTAGAGGGGAAACACGTGCTGGTCAGGACGGACAGCACGGCGACGATGGCGTATATCAACCGCACAGGGGGTATCCGCTCTCGCCGCATGTCTCAGCTCGCTCACCGTCTGCTCCTCCGGAGTCATTCGCGGCGTAATCGCTGCGTGCCATTTTTTTCCCCCGGCGAACTCAACTGTGCAGCCGATGCGCTCTCACGGCAGTTCACGCCCGGGAAAACTGAGACTCCACCCCCGGCTGTCCAGCTGTTATAGGTGCGCTCTGCGCGCTGGCTAACACAGCTGGCCCCTGGGTGTGCGTAAATACGCATTTCTCTCCAGTGAGCCTTCTCGCAGATACTGTGTTACGTCAGGGAGGACGAGGACCAGGTCTGTTATTGCGCCTCTGGCTCAATCTGATCTGTTTTCAGCTCTCTCCTCGTGACGGCCCCTTCCTGGCATATCCCTTTGAAGAAGCTCCTTCTTCTTTGGAACAGGCACCATCTGGCACCCGCGCCCAGATCTCTAGAATCACGTGTAAGGTCCATAGATGGAGCGTGGAGGACTTAGGTGACTTACCGGTTCGGTGGTTAACACCGTCACTCAGGCTAGAGCACCCTCTACGAGGCATGCCTACGCCCTGAAGTGGAGTCTATTCGCTGTGTGGTGTACTTCTCTCCGAGAAAGACCCCGGACATGCCAGATCAGTGTGATGCTTTCCTCCTTCAGCTGGCTGAGCTAAGGCTGTCCCCTTCGCACTGAGGGGTTGGCGTTACAATCATCCCCGCTCTGAGGACGCGGGGATGGCGGCGCGCTGGGAAAGCATCGCCTCATCATCCAGTTCCCAGAGGCGCGAGACGCTGGTTAATTAAATCAATCCTGTCCCCCTCTCATGGAGATCTCTCTTAGGAGAGGTCTGCTCGATCCACTCGACTCAGTATCTTTAAGTTTTCTGTCCAGGTAGACAGCTCTGCTGGTCGCGTTGGCATCGGTCAAGAGGGTCGGGTATCTGGAGGCATTTTCGGTCAGCGAAGTGTGCCAGCAATTGGGGCCGGTCCACTCTCACGTTTTCCTGAGACCCCGGCCCACCTATGTGCCCGAGGTTCCTACAGCGCTTCTTTAGACTATGTAGTGAACCTGCAAGCGCTGCCCACGGAGGAGGCAGACCCAGCCCCTTTCTTGCTGTGTCCTGTACGCGCTCGGCGCTTGTGACCGCATTAGAGCTTACGACTCTAAGCAGCTCCTTTTCTGTTATGATCGGCAGACGGGAAGTGCCGTATCCATTCTGAGGTTGGCCCACTGGATAGTGGATGCCATCTCCCTCGCTTTTCTATGCCAGGGTGAGCCGCGTACACCGGGAATGAGAGCGCACTCGATTAAGAGTATCGCCTTCTCTTGAGCGTAAGCACGCGGCGCCTCTCTAACAGACATCTGTAGAGCTGCGGGCTGGGCGACACCTAATACATTCGTAAAGATTCTATAATCTTTAAGTGGGCTGATTTTCCTCACGTGTGCTGGATACGCCAGTGAATGAGGAAATTCAGTACGGTGTTGAAACACGCTTGCTGCGCCTTTCTCTCTAACACAGAGATTCGTGCGCTTATTCACTCTGTTCAGTTGAGTTCCCCATTTGGCGAACCCTGCAGAGTTCCTCCGAGGCCCCCAGCATCTGACTCAGCGGAGGAGTCAGGTGCCTGGCCCATTACGTAGTTGGCATGCCCACTTGGTCAGCCCGCGTTCTGGGTATAGGTGCCTGCTATGCGCGATCCCCACTGGCGATCCCATATGCTTCATTCAGCCACGGTGTAGTTCCTCCTCTTAGGCGGGCCCGTGTCTTCCCTCCCCGCTAACCATCCTTCATATGTGTTCTCCCCCTTTTCAGGGTTAGTCCATATGTCTTCCTGCCACCAGGTCTCCCCATTGGGCAGCAGGTGGCCTCCGCAGCGTCCTCCCTATCGGGACTGCACGCTTCCCAACGTACTGTCGTAATTTAAAATTCCTAGAATCTTAACTAGGTGTATTTTTTACGACTCCCCAAAAAATATAAATAAGCCTTTAAGTGCTTCACAGGTAAGTAAGGTAAGTTAGGGCCAGGGGACACGTTGGTGGGCTGCGTCTCTGGTGATGATGGTGCGCTCACGCCGGAGCCTGGCAAACCTCTCACCAGCGACGTGGTAAGGTTCAATCACTGTGGCGTTTTCCATAGATTTCCCCATAGTGGAAGTTTCCACATAGCATTGTAGTTCCCCTCCCGCTGGGGAACGTAACGGTTACTAAAGTAACCCTCGTTCTCCGAGGGGGGGAACGGAAATGCTATGTTCCTTCGCCACAGGGATTGCGCCTTAGCTGACAGCTGTAGTTCGGCTTCTTCAGCTAGAAAAGGTGTGGTTGTGTGGCACAGCGGGCATTCTTATTCACAAGTTGATTATGATTGCTGCCAGCTGTGCACGCTGACACCGCCAACTCATTGGCATTTCATTGGCCCGTTTAATTACTCTTCAGAATGATTGGCTTTCTGACGAAATCCCCATAGTGGAAGTTTCCACATAGCATTTCCGTTCCCCCCCTCGGGGAACGAGGGTTACTTTAGTAACCGTTACGTTAGTGAGTAACATTAACAAACAATCTGATTTTACACTGTAAAAAAATCTACTAATTAAGAGGTTTTGTATTTCGTGATTCATTTTTTTTTCTTTAATTTATTTATTTACGGTAATTAATTGCATTATAAAACATAGATCTGTACTTTTTATAAGTGGTGATTTTTTTTTTAATGTAGTTTGATGTTCAGATTTTCATTATTTAGCGTCTTTAAGGCAATAAGTGGACTATACCGACATTGAAAAGGTAATGTAATGTGTGTATTTTTATAGTGTATGGCCATACACCCAAAGCGCTTCACAATCATGAGGGGGTCTCTCCACACCATCACAAGTGTGTAGCATCCACTTGGATGATGCTACGGCAGCCACAGAACAACGGCGCCAGTGCGCTCACCACACCCCAGCTATAGGTGGAGTAGAGAGACAGTGATACAGCCAATTCAGTGGATGGGGATGATTGGGAGGCCATGATGGGTAAGGGGTGATGGAAGGAATTTGGCCAGGACACTGGGGTTAAACCCCTACTCTTTACAAGAAGTGCCATGGGATTTTTAATGACCATAGAGAGTCAGGACCTCGCTTTGTCTGATCCGAAAGACGGCGCTCACTGATAGTATAACGTCCCCTTCACTTTACTGGGGCATTAGGACTCACACAGACTGCAGGTTGAGCGCCTCCTGCTGGCCTCACTAACACCACCGCCAACAGCAACCTAGTTTCCCCAGGTGGTCTCCCATCCAGGTGAGTAACCGGTCTTGGGCTGCAGGGTGATATGGATGAAAAATACTGTAGTAAAGGTTTACACTTTTACACTGTTACACTATAATAGTAATACACTGCAGTGAAGTGTATTATGCTGTATATATTATAGTATTTGCAACACTTTGTTAATGAATGCTACAGCTTACTGTTTTTACTTTTACTATAGTAAACCGATAAACAGTAATAAATACTGTACTTTATATTTTACTACGGTAAAATGTAGTATATTGTAGTATAATTTTGCCTATAGTTGTTGAAAACTACAGTTATTGGGTCATTTGTTTATATTACTGTTACCATAGCAACTATAGAATCACCACAACAAATCAATTGCTACAGTTGTGGTGTCACCATAGCAACTATAGAATCACCACAACAGATCAATTGCTAGT
>CAIGQV010015911.1:17958-28306 GCA_903798115.1 Danio jaintianensis
TCTGTCTGTCTGTCTGTCTGTCTGTCTGTCTGTCTGTCTGTCTGTCTGTCTGTCTGTCTGTCTATCTATCACAAAATTTAACTTACCCATTCACAAACTAACACTAGTTTTTGTTTCTTCTTACACACAAAATCAAAGTGTCACTTTTATATTCTGGGCCAAATAAAAATAATTAAAACATAGAAATTAATTTTGAATCGAAATGCCATTCTCAGTTCCATTCTAAACGCACACAATCTGTTTATATAAAGTGAAGTAAAAGCGACTTGACATGACAACCTACTTTTTTCAACCTATTTTTTAATATAGATAACTCAAACAGTTCTCCTGTGGCATCATTAGAACCAAAAGAGACCATAAAAACCTTTTTTTTTTTTTAAACACAGCATTTCCTCGACCCACAGCCAGCATTTTGACAAACCAGACTGAAAACCACTGTTCCGAAACTTCTAGAAACCTAAAAATAGTTCTTGATATGAAGAAGAAGTTTCTGTTTGCCAGAAGAGCAGCAGAGAATCACTGAAGATGCTTTATTAGTCTCTGCTGCTCACCGAGAGATCTTCACCTGTCTCAGCATTTAATATATCTCTGAGAGCAAGAGAAAGACTTAGGGAGAAACGCTGAGAACAGACGAAACGTGTAATGTTTTCTTCATGAAGAAGCACATTCGTCTTGTTTATCCGTAGGGTATTTTCTTCTTCACAAGCAGCTGTCACAGAAAACATGCCGTATCCTCAGAAGACTCGTAATGCGACAGAACAGCAGGGAAATGTTTGCATATGTTTTTTTTTTCCTGCTACTAATCGCTCAATGAGTGAGAACGTTTCTGCCGTTGTTTCTCTCTGACTGTAATTCCCATTTGTCAAACAAAAAAGCCCCATTAGGAGGATTTTATAACTTGACTGCCTGAACATTTCAGCGGCTTCCCATAAACAGCAATAATAAAGATTTTTTATAGTGCAGGTGAACATAAAAATCTTTTTTTTTAATGTTGTGGCTTAAAGATTATAATTCCTGCAGAAATTAACTTCAGATTAATTTCTTAAACAATCATATTTGATAAAACCTGAAATATTTATGTAAACTTAAATAATTGATGAATAATTATAAGAATAGAATTATTCATTCATTCATTTTCTTTTCGGCTTAGTCCCTTTATTAATCATGGGTCGCCACAGCGGAATGAACCGCCAACTTATCCAGCATATGTTTTACACAGCGGATGGCCTTCCAGCTACAACCCATCACTGGGAAACACCATACACTCTCATTCATTCACACACATACACTACGGACAATTTTAGCTTACCCAATTCACCTATAGTGCATGTGTTCATGCGATCACGGGGAGAACATGCAAACTACACACAAATGCCAACTGACCCAACCAAGGCTTGAACCAGTGACCTTCTTGCTGGGAGGCGATAGTGCTACCCACTGCGCCACCGTGACGCCCAGAATAGAATTATGCTAAAAGTTAACATTAACGTTTACAAATCTCCTGAATCAATTAAAAACAAAACAGCTGTCTTTATAAAATGAGTCATTAAATCATTCATCTTTAAAAAAAAACAATGAATCATTCACAAAACAAGTGTCTTTATGACTAAGTCACTGAATCATTCAATCAATTGACTCACTCATAAAGACACTTGTTTTATTTCTGAATGATTCTGTGGTTATAAGTTGAATGAATTATTCAGTGATTCGTTCATAAAGGCAAATGTTTTGTTTGTGAATTATTCAGCTGTTGTACAAACATTTGAATTCACAGGGATATTTTTAGTATCTGAAGTTAAATAATTATTGTTGAAAGAACCAGTTAAATTTGTGATTCGATGACTTTAAAAGACACTCATTTCATTTCTGTATAATTCAGTGTTCTTAAAAGAATCAGTTGAGTGAATGAATCAGTGACTCACTTATAAAGACACTTTTAGTTTCTGAAGGATTCAGTGTTGCTGAATGAATTGGTTGGTTCATGTATATGAAGTGAATGAATCAGTGACTTATACAGACGTTTGTTTTCTATCAAAATAATTAAGTGTTGTTGAAAGAATCTGTTAAATTAATGGTTCAATGACTTACTCGTAGAGACTCATGTCATTTCTCTATGGCATGAATTCAAGGCAAGGCAAGGTAAGTTTATTTCTATAGCACATTTCATACACAATGGTAATTCAAAGTGCTTTACATAAACAAGAATAAAAGAGACAAGTATAAGGAAATAAAAACAAATAATAAAAGTTATTAAAAACAGGTAAAAACTGATTAAAATGTGTTAAAACAGGTTATAAAAGAATGAGAAAGAAAAGAAAGACATAATAGTGTGATCTGTGGGACGTAGCACAGTGCTCATTCAGAAAAGGCACAGATAAACAGATGTGTTTCAGTCTTGATTTGAATGTGCCTAATGTTGGAGCACGTCTGATCATTTCTGGAAGCTGATTCCAGCAGCGGGGGGTGCAGTAGCAGTAGCGATTCACCCTGCTTTGACTGAAGCCTTGGCATTTCTAGTTTACTTCATCCTAATGATCTGAGTGATCTGTTAGGTTTGTATTCAGTGAGCATATCTGTGATGTATTGAGGTCTTAGGCCATTTAGTGATTTATAGACATGTAGTAATACTTTAAAATCTATTCTGAATGTAACTGGGAGCCAGTGTAAAGACCTGAAGACAGGTGTGATGTGCTCTGATTTTCTGGTTCTGGTCAGAATTCTGGCAGCATCGTTCTGGATGAGCTGCAACTGTTTGACTGTCTTTTGGGGAAGGCCAGTGAGGAGTCCATTACAGTAATCCACCCTGCTGCTGATAAAAGCATGAACAAGTTTCTCTAAGTCCTCACTGGAAACAAAGCATCTAATTCTTGTAATGTTTTTGAGATGATAGTATGCTGATTTACTTACTGCTTTGACATGACTACTGAAACTCAGATATGACTCCAGAATCACACCAAGATTCTTGACCTTATTTTTTGTTGTTTGACCCCTAGAGCCAAGGTATGCATTCACCTTGTGAACTTGTTAATTTCAGCAATGCATTGGCAGAGGGTGTCAATGGGGCTGAGGTCATTAGGCAGCAAGGCTAAGTAGATCTGAGTGTCATCAGCATAGCTGTGGTAGGAGATTTGGTTCTTTCTCATTATTTGGCTCGGAGGGAGCATATAAAGGTTGAACAGGAGAGGTGCCAGAATTTAACCTTGTGGGACTCCACGTCATGGGTGTCCACCTTGACCTATGGTCACCTATACTGACATAGTAATCTCTCCCTTCAAGGTAAGATCTGAACCATTTGAGGACCATTCAAATTCAAATCAAATCAAAGTTTGGGTGAACATCTATTCAGCTTCTCTCATGAATGAATCAGTGCTGCATATTTCTGCATCGATTTCTCACAGCTTCAGTTTCCTATTGAAAATCGATAGATATACGCAGAATTTCTCCAGCTTGTTCCCACGTTTGTGAATGTGTTACATCAGAAGTGTCACCTGAAGGGAACATTGATGGCGACTGTGCTGATGATAATAGCATAAGTGGGTCAACAACAGCCTTAAGACAGACTTCTGACTCATGTGAGCATATGTGTGTGTGACGTCAGCTGGGTTACAGAGCTGACAAGGTTATTTACGTTCAGCGATATTCACTTGTGCTAATCAATTCCTGGCAGTAAAGGCAGAAATGCAGACGCCGTGTTCTTTCACAGCTGCGCTTCGTCAAATCTGCCATCCGCTCAAGTGCTCACGCTGAATACCAATAAAGAGAGTCACTAAAACAACAAGAAAATACTTCCAGTTTTAAAGAGCACCTATTATGCAAAAAACACTTTTATAAGAGGTTTAAACACAGTTGTGTCGCAGCAGTGTGTGAATATATCCAGCCTCTAATAATAAAAAGTAATTAATTCTCTCTTTTATAATCAGACTTGATAAAAACAGTCTGCAGAAACACTTTGATTGACATTCTCCCTTTGTACGTGTCATCAGAGGGGGAAAGCCCCGCCCACTAGTGACCATCTCTCCCTCATTAACATAAACAGCAGCCCTGAGTGAGAAGCAGCCGTCTACCATTAGAGTTTTGAGCTGCTGAAGATAATGACGCATAGGCGTTTGTAGCGCCGCCCTCTTTTAAATTTAAAGTGACAGTCACCAAAATGTCTCAATTAGGATCAAAGCCTAAAAGGGTCAGTTTCAGAGAGTTATAAAACATTATTTGTGTGGTATTTTGAGCTGAAACTTCACTACACACTCTAGGGACATCAGAGACTTATTTTACATCTTTTAAAAAGGGGCATCATAGGTCTCCTTTAAATACTAATACTACAGTATATGTATATATCCAAAGACTATAGAAAGCACAAGACATGTCACTCGTATAGTTTTGAATGGGGAAAAGTGTAACAGTCAGTATGGCGAATGAAGCCCTGCCTACTAGTACAGGAGCCAATCATTGATCGCTATAGACTGGCGTTTCTCCGGGGAGAAGCTCGGACTAGACATGTGCTTTTACGACAGGTTTTGTGGTCAACAAACACACTGGAATCTCAGCGAATACTTGCTTCACAGACACAAGAAATATATCCAAATAAAGCTTGAAATCTGTGCTTTTAAATGAACCAAGTGCACTTGAAAACAAAAGCTTTTTTGGTTTTGTAATCTGTATGAAACGATCGTGAGGTACAGTCTGTCCTGTCAAACGCACATCACATGACAGCAACTACTCAAGCGCCCACAAACTTGTAAACAAAGAGTCGCTGTCATTTCTGGAGGAGATTCGCCATCAAGAACAAGTTGTGGATTACTTCAGAAGACAAGCGCGATCTGACGAAGCATTATTCAGAGGATGATAATGTGTAACACTGCCATAAGTGAGGTTGGTGTCGTGATCTCGTTCCTTTCGAGTGAAGTGAAGTGAAGTGAAGTGAAGTGAAGTGTAGTGTGGCCAAGTATGGTGTCCCATACTTGGAATTTGTGCTCTGCATTTAACCCATCCAAGTGCACACACACAGTTAGTGAACACACACATACCGTGAACACACACCCGGAGCAGTGGGCAGCCATGCTGCGGCGCCCGGGGAGCAGTTGGGGGGAACGGTGCCTTGCTCAAGGGACTCACCTCAGTCGTGGTATTGAGGGTGGTGGAGAGTGCTGGTCATTCACTCCCCCCACCCCCAATTCCCGCTGGTACCGAGTATCGAACCAGCAACCTTCGGATCACGAGTCCAACACTCTAACCACCAGGCCACGACTTCCCCGCATGCACATTAGCTCGGGCAGCCTGAAAATATGCCGATTTTGTTTGATTCGAACGTTTAGAAACAAAACTTATGAGACTGTTGTTGTTTAATTTTATTGGTGATTCCAAATATGTAATGTAATCGTAAGCTTGGCTAACAATTTTGGAGAATTTGATGTTTCGCCATTCAGACAGAATGCCCGAGCACACTGCCCGAGAGGCATTTCAAAGATGGCCGCCGAGTGAATTAACTTGCCTTAAAGGGACTTTATTATATCAGACCCTGGAGCACAAAACCAATCGTAAGAGACAATTTTTGGAAATTGAGATTTTTACATAATGTTAGGATTGGACAATGTTTGGCTGAAATACAACTATTTTAAAATCTGGAATCTGAGGATGCAAAAAATCTAAATATTGAGAAAATATGTCAAACGAGATGTAAAATAAGTCTCTGATGTCCCTAGAGTGTTTAGTAAAGTTTCAGCTCCAAACACCACAAATAATTTTTTATAACTCTCTGAAACTGACCCTTTTAGGCTTTGAACTTATTTTTGGTGACTGTCGCTTTAAATTCAAATGAGATTGTGCCCCTTTCAATATAGGGTGGAGCTACAAACGTCTGTGTGTCAGCATAGTGGCAGATTCAAAAACAAGACTAACGTCCTATGCTAATGAGGGAGGGATGGTCACTAGTGGGCAGGGCTTCCCCCCTCTGATGACACGTACAAAGGGAGAATGTCAATCAAAGTGTTTCTGCAGACTGTTTTTATCAAGTCTGATTATAAAATGTAAAATTAATAAATTTTTACCATTAGAAGCTGCTTATATTCACACACTGCTGACACACAATTATGCTTAAACCCCTTATAAAACATTATTATTTTTGCATAATAGCTTCCCTATAAAGTTGTCCAAATTAAGTTCTTAGCAATGCACATCACTAAACAAAAATTAAGTTTTGATTACAGTAGGAAATTGTCTAAATATCTTCATGGAACTGCGGCACGGAGGCTCAGTGGTTAGCACTGTCACCACAGCAAGAAGGTCGCTGGTTCGAGCCCTGGCTGGGTCAGTTGGCGTTTCTGTGTGGAGTTTGCATGTTCTCCCCGTGTTGGCGTGGGTTTCCTCCGGGTGCTCCGGTTTCCCCCACAGTCCAAACACATGCGCTTTAGGGGAATTGATTAATTAAATAGGCCGTGATGTATGAGTATGTGTGTGAATGAGTGTGTATGAGTGTTTCCCAGTACTGGGTTGCAGCTGGAAGGGCATCCGCTGTGTAAAACATATGCTGGAATAGTTGGTGGTTCATTCCGCTGTGGCGACCCCTGATGAATAAAGGGACTAAGCCGAAGGAAAATGAATGAATGAATGAATCTTCAAGGAACATGATCTTCACTTAATATCCTAATGATGTTTGGCTTAAAAGAAAAATCCTGCCAAATCTATTGCTAAAAATACACATGTGCAACATAAGACTTTGGTTTGTTTTCCACTCACATTACCCAATAACAATACTGAAAAACAAGACAAATATGTATCATAGTGTCATATTTTTAAGCACATGCAGAACAATGTTGTTATTTGATAGTACCAAATCAAAAATGCCAGTAATACAACAAGACCTGCCTCCTTTTGATATATTTACTATAGTAAATAGACAAACCCCTTACTGCTGAAGTGTGTTTTGGGGTTTTTAACAAAGCGTTTGTGCTGTTTTTTCCTCTGTGTTTTTGCAGGATTGAAGTTAAAGTCCCAGAGCATCTGGTCATTCAGAAGAACAACAGAAGATGTGGACGTCGAGTGCAGAAGAACATGTGTTTGTCTCCTACTGATCCATACTCAGGCATTCTCACTACCGGTAACACACACACACACACACACACACACACACACACACACATAGACATGAAAATATCTACATCATCATTATTATTTAAATAGTATTTATATAGTATTTACAAAAAATATATATATATATATATTCATTTTCCTTCGGCTTAGTCCTTTTATTCATCAGGGCATGCCACAGCGGAATGAACCGCCAACTATTCCAGTATATGTTTTACGCAGCGGATGCCCTTCCAGCCACAACCCAGTACTGGGAAAATATATTCATTCATTTTCTTTTCGGCTTAATCCCTTTATTAATCTGGGGTCGCCACAGCGGAATGAACCGCCAACTTATCCAGCATATGTTTTACGCAGGGGATGCCCTTCCAGCTGCAACCCATCACTGGGAAACACCCATACACTCCCATTCACACACATACACTTACGGACAATTTAGCTTACCCAATTCCCCTATAGCGCATGTGTTTGGACTGAGGGGGAAACCGGAGCACCCGGAGGAAACCCACACCAACACGGGAAGAACATGCAAACTCCACACAGAAATGCCAACTGACCCAGCCGAGGCTCGAATTAGTGACCTTCTTGCTGTGAGGCGACAGCGCTACCCACTGCCCCACCGTGACGCCTGGGAATATAAATATATATATATTAATGTTTTGAATTAGTTTTTTACTTTTTAGTATTTAAATATTTGTTTCTATGTTTTTTTGTAATTTTTTCTATAAAATTTTGACATTTTTAAATTATTACTATCGAGGTTTAACTTTAAAATATTGTTTAGTTCATATATGTACTCAGTTTCATTACTTTAACTTAAAGTTTTTCAGTCTAATATTTCTAAATTCATTGTGTCACAGTTTCATGTCAAATAACATGCTTTAACAGTTGCTGATAATTCAGTTCAGGTTTATTTGTATAGCGCTTTTTACAATAATTATTGTTTCAAAGCAGCTTTACAAAGGGTGCACATTATTGCATTACAATCATTCATTTATTCATTCATTTTCCTTCGGCTTAGTCTCTTTATTCATCAGGAGTCGCCACAGCAGAATGAACTGCCAACTATTCCAGCATATGTTGCGGATGCCCTTCCAGCTGTAACCCAGTACTGGAAAACACCCATACACACTCATTCACACACACACTTATACAGTACGGCCAATTTAGTTTATTCAATTCCCCTATAGCGCATGTGTTTGGACTGTGGGGGAAACCGGAGCACCCGGAGAAAACCCACGCCAGCACGGGGAGAACATGCAAACTCCACACAGAAGCGCCAACTGACCCAGCCAGCACTCGAACCAGCGACCTTCTTGCTGTGAGGCCACAGTACTAACCACTGAGCAGTCATGCCACCTGCATTACAATCATTCATTCATTCATTTTCTTTTCGGCTTAGTCCCTTTATTAATCTGGGGTCGCCACAGCGGGATGAACCGCCAACTTATCCAGCATATGTTTCACGCAACGGATGCCCTTCCAGCTGCAACCCATCACTGGGAAACATTCATACACACTCATTCACACACATACACTATGGACAATTTTAGCTTATCCAATTCTCCTATAGCGCATGTCTTTGGACTTGTGGGGGAAACCGGAGCACCCGGAGGAAACCCACACCAACACGGGGAGAACATGCAAACTCCACACAGAAATGCCAACTGACCCAGCCGAGGCTCGAACCAGCGACCTTCTTGCTGTGAGGCGAACGTGCTACCCACTGCGCCACCGCGTCGCCCTGCATTACAATCAAATATAAGTTATTATATACAGACATAACCTGCAATTTTATAGCATATAGGTGATGTCTATGTGTACATGTTTAATGAAGTGTATTTGTGTATTAAGTGTATGTGCTGTTCTGGAAGTCCTCGATGGTTGGCATCATCTCTTCGATAAAGGGATAGTTCACCCAAATATGATAATGCTGTCATTATTTACTCATCCTCCATTTGTTTATTTCTATAAGAATAATATTCTAAAACATTTCTAAAATTAAATTTAAGTTTATTTCCCAGTACTGGGTTGCAGCTGGAAGGGCATCTGCTGCGTAAAACATATGCCGGAGTAGTTGGCGGTTCATTCCGCTGTGGTGACCTCTGAAATAGAGACTAAGCCGAAGGAAAATGAATGAATGAATGAAAATTGTGTGAACTGTCCCTTTAACAGTGATTGTGTAGTGAGTTATTGGTGTGTGTTGCGTTTCAGGCGTTACCGTAGATACAGATGAGCACTGGTGCTCTCAGATCAACAGACTGCAGCAGCTCATCGACAAACTGGAGTGTCAGGTCAATACATCCAAATATACATTCAAACACAGTCAAATCTGTACATTTTGAGCAAGCTTATTACAATTTAGATTTTTTTTTTTTTCATTGGTAGAGTCCAAAGTTGGAGCCGCTGAAAGAAGATACGCTGGCCAGTACATACAAATCAGTGAGTATCCATAAGCACTGTGTTTTCTTAATAAACATTCAGCCAAAAATGAAAATACTGTTATTAATTATTCACCCTCATGTTGTTTCAATCCCCTGAGATCTTCGTTCATTAACATTTACATATAGTCATTTGTCCGGAGTAACTTACTCTGTCCAAAGGACTGGCTCTGGTCTTTGTAAAATATGTGTAACTCTATCTAGTAATGAGATGCAGATTTAGAGTTATAAAAATCCACATGAGGTGGTTTTTAATTAGCAAATAATGCTAATACTACAAATGTTAACATTAGCTGAGCAGCTTACTCTACCACCAGGCACACTCTCTCCTGTTTACGTCATCAATCTGGCAACCTGAATCATTGGCGGAGGGGCTGGGTAAAAAAAACTCCTCTCCAATGTTTTGAATTTTGGACTGCAATACCTAGTTCAACCACCGCATCATACATACTGCATCTTTAAGAAAAAAATCATTACAAGTGCAGATTTGATAGAGTTACACATATTTCACTAAGACCAGAACAGGTCCTCGTGCCCTTTCACAGCAGTATGAATCATATTTATGCACAAGAATTTAGGGATGAATAAATAATGACAGATTGTTTCTCTGTCTGATGATTTGATGTCTGTGTTTGTTCTAGAATATTTTGCTGGTGCAGAGACAGATGAGTGTGACAGAGAATGATCTCGAGGAGTTTCAGAAAGCTCTGAAGAGCTACGCCGACACCACCGCCAACCAGAACGACAACCTACAGTGAGAAAAACACAGATTCATACAGATAAGAACCATCACTAATAAAATGATTCATTGGATTTACTCAATT
>CAIGQV010015918.1:0-10312 GCA_903798115.1 Danio jaintianensis
GATGTAAAAGCATGTCCCACCACCCCGTGATTTCCACGTTGATTCTCCGTCGCGATCCGCTCTGAACAGCTCATAGCCCGGTAGATGAAGCGCGTTGTCCGGTATGGCGTCGTTCAGCCAGGTTTCCGTGAAACACAGAGCAGCAGAATGCAAAAAATCCCTGTTTGTCTGAGAGAGTAGAATGAGTTCGTCTATTTTGTTGGGTAGAGAGCGGAGATTCGCCAGATGGATGCTAGGCAACGCAGTTCGAAACCTGAGTTGTCTGAGTTTCACAAGCGCGCCTGCTTGCTTCCCTTGTCTGCACGCCCGACAGTGTTTGAGCAGCACCGCGGCTCCGCCGACTACAATGTCCAACAAAACATCACATAAATCCAAGTCTGAAAAAACATTTGGTGGTGTATTTGTCCGAATGTCCAACAATTCGTCTCTGGTGAAACTAATTGTAGGAATGTGACTCAAGACGGGACAAACTAACAAAAACACAAAAAAACAAAAAAAAACAACAGCAGAGCATGACACGGAGGCAGCCATCGTCGTCGGTGCCATCTTGTACTGTATTATTAATCTGGGATCGCCACAGCAGAATGAACCGCCAACTTATCCGGCATATGTTTTACACAGCGGATGCTGTTCCAGCTGCAACCCATCACTGGGAAACACCCATACACTCCCATTCACACACATACACTACGGACAATTTAGCTTACCCAATTCACCTATAGCGCATGTCTTTGGACTTGTGGGGGAAACCGGAGCACCCGGAGGAAACCCACGCGAACACAGGGAGAACATGCAAACTCCACACAGAAATGCCAACTGACCCAGCCGGGGCTCGAAACAGTGACCTTCTTGCTGTGAGGCGATCGTGCTACCCACTGCGCCACCGTGACGCCAATCTTGTAATTATTAATTATTATTATTAATTATTATGAATTCATTGTTTTTCTATCTTATTTAAAATTAGTTAATTTCAAGTAAACATTTCGATTTATTTTGTTTTTCAACAGAGTTATTAATTAAATTTATTTTTGTGTTGACTCTTTATTATAAGGTACAATTCCAGCTATTAACAAACCATTAAAGGAACACTCTACCTTTTTTTTGTTGGTTTAAAAGGATAATTTTTCTAATCTCCTAGAGTTAGTTGACTTGAATCATTTTAGCATTAATTCAATTTCTTGTTCTGGCGGGGTCACTTTTAGCCTTAACCATTAAAATTTTGTTCAAAAAATAAAAAAATAAAAGAGTTTTGATCATTTTTATTATTGTGGCAGTGCCACTGCCAGTGTGGTTTCAGCATTGCCGTGGACACGACTCCCTCACCTCACTCAGCACGCTGATCGGGGTCAGATGAGGCTCATCAGGAGAGGGGAATATAAGGCATGACGACAGAGGAAGCAACCAGAGCATGTTATGGACTGAAGGCTCGCTGTGTTCCCCTCTCCAGCCACCCATGATCGGCACTCCACTCCCCACATCGGACCTGCACGAACTGGGACTTTGGCTATATGACGTACACTTCGCCCTTCACACCCTGCACTACTTCAATCTCTCACCTGCGACATTATTTAAAGAATTAACTAAGATCGACAGAAAATAAAAAATTACTATTTTATAGGCCAATATTGGAAGGAACTATACAGTGGTCCCTCATTATTTGTGGGAGTTACGTTCTAAAAATAACCCGCAATAGGCGAAATCCGCCTTATTTTTTTTTACAATTATTATAGATGTTTTAAGGCTGTAAAACCCCTCATTACACACTTTATACACTTTTCTCAGACAGGTATTAACATCTTCACACTGTTCTCTCTTGTTTAAACACTCTCAAAGTTCAAACTTTAGTAGAAAAATAAGTCCAGTATTATAGAAAGAAACCACAGATCAAAACCTGTTGTCAGGCGCAAACATTCATCGCTGTCAGCAAAAGGTTCATAACGTTTTTTGTGGATAAAGCTTTGTGTGGATAACGTTGGCATCCAGCATAACGTTCTTTTTCCTGCAGTCACTGATCCACAAAACTAAAGCAGACTCCATCCTTAAGTGGATCGCACACCGGATGCGCCAGGCACATGACAGTTGGAAGTAACACACACCGGATGCGCACATTCGTATATTATTTAAAATGATTTAAATTCAGATGATGCGCTGTGGACATATACAACCCTTTTTGCATCCTTGTTGGAACTCACACTGCTAGCAATTGAAGATTTATGTTAATTTGGCAAGCTGAACGCATTCCATACTGTACAGGAGACACGAAGGAGATTGATTGACAATGATCTACAGCCAATCAGGACGCAGAACACAATGCGCTGTAAAAAAATAAAATAAAATAAAAAAATAAAAGCATGTCAAATTGCACAACAAAAAAAGAATTCTGCAAAACTGTGAGGTCGCGAAAGGTGAACCGTGCTATAGTGAGGGACCACTGTACTCGCATTCTGGCGTAACAGTCAAGAAACTCTGCTGCAGTACCATGGCTGCACCGGACGGAGTGATATTACGCAGCGAATAAGTATCGTCTGTATTCAGAGGGCAACTTGAAACCATGGAGACATGAGGTTTCTCTCTCTAGGAGACTTTTAAAATTTTCAGCTTAAGACTTTTAGCTTCAATAAAGTACTAATTTGTGACTTATCATTAGTTAGTAAGGAAGTTGTTTGGTTTAGACATTGGTTAAGATTAGGGATGTAGAACAATATCATACTTTATAAGTACTAATAAACAGCCAATATCTTAATAATAAGTAGGTAATAAGCCAGTAGTTAATAGTTGGAATTGGTAGTTAAAGGGTCACGAAACACCAAAACACATTTCTTGAGATGTTGACAGTCATATACGTGTCCCACTTTGCTAAAAACACTATTAGGACACATATATTTCACAAAAAAGTGAAAATTGGTTGTTTTTGCGTTATTTCGAGCAAATTCGCTCTTCTGCTTTGAAAGGAAAATTTGAAGCTACGTCACGGCGATGAGATCCTTGTGTAAAATCCAGAGTGGAGATTGGCTGTCTGTACCGGCCGGTACAACGTGACGTCTTTGAAGACTTGGTTCGAACCAATCAGCGCGCTCTATTGTGAATGAGGCGCAACTTCATTAATATGCATGATATAGCTTCGAAGACTGTTTTTACCTGTACAGTGTTCAGACGGCAGAGAGACGCCACGTTGTGTTGCCAACCGTAATTAAAAGAAGTGGAAGAAGAAGAATTATTCGGAGACATGGGTCGTCAGTGTTGCGTTTATAAATGTGCCGCAATGAAGGTTTTGTTTCCATTTTCCCGGGATGAGGGCACCACTCGCGTGTGGGCCCACATTTGTGGAGTACAGTGGTCTGCTAACACGTGACAAAAATATGTTTGTAAGGAACATTTTTTCCAGAGCTTTTAGCATCTGGAAATGGTGAAATCCGGATTTGCCGCTCGTCTCCTTTTAAAAAAGACGCGGTTCCAGTTCGTGTTGATTGTCATGTCTCTACAGATTTGGTAAGTGTGTGATCAATGTTCTTTGTTTATGCCTATTCAGAAGGCAAAGTTAGTTAGTATTGTCAGAAGTATTCTTTCAGTTTTTAAAGACATACCTCAGTCAAAATGACTTAGTTACTAAGTTTACAGTACGTTAATATCACTACAATATTATGGGCTGAAAGATCCACTGTAAATGCTGATTTTCGCTGCATATGATTTTCGCCGACAGTATAGTCTATACACACACGGCTGTTTGACGTTATTGTTTGCACCTACCGAGTCTCTGCATCGAGAAATGTGGAGTTTTTTTTCTCCCATTCGCCGTGCAGTATCAAATTCCATTAAAACTACACTCTTCCAGCAGTTCCTCGCATCCAATATCTCGTTTGTCACGGGGGCATGCATGAAATGTTCGTGAATGAAAGTGAAAGTGGCAAACTGCAGTTAAAGTCGACAAATTAAGAATGAAACACCCAAAATTACATGAAACTGCTGAGGAAATGTGGATAGCACGGCAATGATGCAATGATTTTAATCGAATTATGTGCTATAACATGTAAAACGGGATCATGAAAGGAACATTCAAAAAGCAACTCATGTAAACACCTTCATCATATTATTGTCTTATTCAGATTAAGGCAAATAATTCGATTACTGATGTCCATGTAAACGTACTCACTGTCTCCCCTGCATCTGTATTTGTGTTGCCACTGTGAAAATCAACTGTAGTGCACGTAATGAAACTCCCCTTTTCATGCAAACCCTTCCCTCTTAAAAAACCAGAGGTGTGAAAACACCCTGCTGAGAGGTGGGGGGGGTGGGGGGGGTTTGTGACCCTTTAAAGTAAAGTATTTCCCATTTTTTTGTATTTTGTTAGTGTTAGTATTTAAGGCTGAAAAGTTAATGTGCTTACTCTGTTTCACTGTGATTTATTTAAAATGCTTAACACCACTATTTAAACCATGAAAATGTATTAAATGTATGCTATTTTGTTTAGTTTTTCATTTAATTTTTATTAGCTAAAATCTTAATATGCTAAAATGTTAGAGCTAGCAATAAGCAAAAGGTTTTCAGTAATTAAATAGCAATTTTAGTTTATTTCTCAACTAATCTCACAAAATAAGGCTTCAGAATATGTCATATCACACGTAGTCACTGTATGTTTCTACTGTATAAATCTGCAGAAAAGCTGCAGAAAAACTTGTGTTTACAAGAATAATGATGACATTACTTCTAAATAATGTCAAGCAAACATTCAAATGGTTGAGTGTTAAGAATACATGGCAAAAAACGCCTTTCTTACTTAGAGGTTTTTTGTCTTGTTCTAGTCTAAATATCTAACAATTCTTAAATCAAAAAGCATATTGTAGACAAGCATTATTTAAAAAAAAAAAAAAAAAAAAAGAATTTTTAAAATTAAGTAAGGTTGACATTAAAACAAGCTAAATAATCTACCAGTGGGGCAGGCAAAACAAACCTGTTTTTAGATTATTTTGCTTACCCCACTGGCAAACTATTACGCTTGTTTTAAGGAAAAACCCACTTAATTTTGACTTCTTTTTTTCTGAAAACAAATCAATATTTTTTAGTTGCCTTGAAAATGCTTCTAGATTTAAAGATTTTTAGATATTAGGACTAGAAACAAGACAAAACCTTTAAGTAAGAAAAGCATTTTTTGCAGTGTAGCAATAGACCCTTTTCACATTTCCGGGTTTCTCAGCAGCAGAAGTCGTCATAGTTGGGTAAACTTAAGAGCGCAGTGAATGGAAGAGTACAACAAATAATTTTTTTACAATCCTATTTGCTGAAATAATAAAAAGAAAAATGCCACGATGGTGTTATCAAGACTTTCAGAAAAAGGAAAAAATTGTGTGAGACTGATGACGGACAGCCAGAGGAGAGAATAACATTCAATTTACTCTCAGCCCCGATAGACGCTGCATTAGAAATAATTCGCATAAGTGGTAATTCGGTTTTTTTGTAATTTGACGCAAAGATGATATAATACATACATAGATGCACAGAAATGTTCATACAAATTTTTTTTTAATCAAAATATTAAAAACTTTTTAAGGATTTAAGATTATGATGACCGTTAAACGACATCCGTCTTGTGAAAAGGGTCCATTAAGAGATTTATGCAAACAGTCAAATAAAAATGAAAAGTGCACAATGGAAAGAAATTTATAAAGAAGAAAAATACCAAGTGTCTAAAAGCCCTTTCTGCCAGTGAACTAGAGGATCAAGTTCTATCATTCTGAGAAACAAAACACTGAAATCCCCACCAACTGCTGCCACGGCCAATAATTATTTTTTTGGCTCCTTCTCCTGTCACTGGCTCTGATTTCCACCTACACTTCTCCCGAAATATAATTTTCTGTAACCAATTGTTTTGAACAGCCCATAGAAGCTCTCCAAATGCATGAGAGCCATAGGACCAGAGGGATTGTGGTACCCTAAGCTCCTGACATGAGGTCAACAGCCCTGCTGAGACAGAAGAGCAAACACAAGGTGACAAAGAGTGAAAAATAAGAGAGTAGTTGTGCCGAGCATCCACTCAGGCAACAACCAAAGTAAATCTGTCACAAACATACACATTTCAGCCAGAAAAACACACTCTGACTGCACAGCAGATGCACGCATTCATTCATGTGCACACAAACACAAAGCCCTCGAGTCCTACAAGTGCACACACACGCCGTTTCCTCACAGCAACTGCCAAGAGAACAAATGACCAACAACCCGTGAGAATGAACTGGAAGAGCCAGCAGTGTTGGTGAACTGTTTCCCACCACCCATGTGGGAATCAATCAGGCCTACATTTCCAGCACAGACCCACATAATCATATCACTTCCGAGAAAGGGAATCAAAAATAATAATTAAAAAAGCTAACAAGCTAAGCTAAGCATTTAACCTGAAACAGGTAAATATGGGTTAATACTAGGGGTGGGACGGTTCACAAAATTATAGGTTCGGTTTGTATCATGGTTCTGTGGTCCAGGTTTTATTTGGTTAATACTGTACCTTTATTCTCAAGGCTATGTATTCTAATTTCAATCTTAGAGTTTTAATTTAGTTGTTTGTTGCTGATTAATGACAATGACGACAGCGCATTAATTTCAGCTGCTGTGATTAAAAAAATTCTTCCACAAATGTTTACTTTCACTTTAGACTCATGCGACTGTTAAATATGGGTATTCTGGCATGATGTTACATGCATTCCACCTATATGCTGCAGCGCAAGAACATTTAAATTAATTACTTTTTTTTTTTAAATAATAAAAAAAAATGAATGAAAAAAAAATGAATTAAAAAAAAGCCTTTGTGAGCTGAGAGAGAAACGTGCATGAAAGTGAGTATTGGGTTTCTTGTTCTGGAATTTTTTAACTGTTATAACCCGAGTTACCAGCATTAACTGTGAAGGACACGCTGTAAACTCTGGAGAAATGAACAAAGTTAAACCATAACGGGACAGAACAGACTGCAATGGGCCGTTACCATAGTAACACATCAACAAATTGCATCAAGAGTCCAAACTGCACCTGCGCTGAGTGAGCGGCTGACGAGAGAGAGAGAGAGAGAGAGAGAGAGTATTTATGGAAAATAGTTATCCTCCTAATGGAGATGGTGTTAATCTAGCTGTAGAAAACATAAATTACATATTTGATTATTTGGCAACGATATCTAATATTAAAACTACTAAGAAAAATTTTAAACAAAAACAAGAGAATGAAAAATGGTATGACTTTGATTGTAAAACAATAAGGAAAAACTTAAGACAACTAGCAAATCAAAAACACAGACAACCAGAGAATACAGATGTACGTCTTCGGTACTGCGAGGAGCTTAAAAAATATAAAAACACAATCAGAAAAAAGAAAGAAGATTATATCCAAAAACAGCTCAAAACAATTGAAGAATCTGTGGATTCAAGCAATTTCTGGGACAACTGGAACCTCCTTAATAAAAAGAAACGTGAACAGCTAACAATACAAAATGGAGACACCTGGAAAAACCACTTTGAGAAACTGTTTAGTAAAATAAACATGAGTACGGAACAATCGCATATATATAATAAGTTAACCCATACAGAGCAAATATTTGGCAAATACCAAAATCCGTTAGACTACCCAATCACAGAAAAAGAGCTAACAGATAAAATACAAGTCCTACCAACAAAAAAGGCAAGTGGTCCAGACGGTATCCTTAATGAAATGATTAAAAACATAAATCACAAATTCCAATTGGCTATAATGAAACTGTTCAATTTGGTTCTGAGTGTTGGTCATTTTCCTGACATATGGAATAAAGGATTAATAACGCCCATATTCAAAAGTGGAGACAAATCAGACCCTAACAATTACAGAGGCATCTGTGTGAGCAGTAATCTGGGGAAGCTGTTCTGCAGCATCATCAACACCAGACTCATAGGCTTCCTTACAGAGCACAATGTCCTCAGCAAAAGTCAGATTGGGTTTCTGCCAAATTACAGAACATCAGACCATATCTTCACCCTTCAGACTCTAATTGACAAATACGTCAATCTAAACAAAAACAAAATATTTGCTTGCTTTGTAGATTTTCAGAAAGCATTTGATTCAATTTGGCATGAAGGTTTGCGGTCTAAACTTCTAGAATCAGGTATTGGCGGTAAAACATACAACATTATAAAAACAATGTATTCCAACAATCAGTGCGCAATTAAAATTGGAAATAAGCGAACAGAATTCTTCACTCAGGGACGGGGTGTGAGACAGGGCTGTCCACTGTCACCGACCCTCTTCAATATTTACATCAATCAATTAGCAATGCTCCAAGAGCAAGCAGATACGCCGGGTCTCACACTATACGACTCCAGTGTGAAGTTCCTGCTGTTTGCAGATGATCTGGTGCTGCTGTCGCCAACAGAAGAGGGTCTACAGCAGCAGCTGGATATCCTGCACAGCTTCTGTCAGACCTGGGCCCTGATCGTTAACCCAAAGAAAACCAAAACCCTAATATTCCAGAAAAAACCCAGATGTCAGGGAAAGAAACACAACTTCACCCTTGGTATGACAAAAATTGAACCTGCCACAAGCTACACATACCTTGGGTTGAAAATAAGTGCTAATGGAAGACTAAATTTGGCTGTGAATGAACTGAAAGAGAAAGCAAGAAGGGCTTTTTACGCCATTAAAAAATCAACACAAATAGAAATTCCAGTTGGAATCTGGCTCAAAATTTTCCAGTCAGTGATTGAACCTATAGTGCTATACGGGAGTGAAGTGTGGGGTCCTCTCCTCAGTCATGAGTTTGATAAATGGGATAAAAAATCCAATTGAAAGCCTACATGCAGAGTTCTGTAGGAGCATCCTCAGGGTACAGAGGAACACGCCCAGCAATGCATGCAGGGCAGAACTAGGCCAGTATCCTCTACTCATGCGCATTGAGAAACGGGCCGTCAAATTTTGGAAACATATAAAAATGAGTGACCCCAACTCTTATCATTTTAAAGCCCTCAAAAACCAAGAAATGGACACTGAAAAAAGCCCCCTGATTCAGATGGTCCTGAAATTGCAAACACAAACCAACATAGCAAATATGACTAACAGCAGGCAGCATCAGGACACGGACATGCTCATCCACAGAACTAAAGCCAATCAAATGATAAATGCACGAAAAGAAGAGTATCTGATTTACTGGAATGAAGCAGCAGGGAAACAAAGTAAACTTCAATGTTATTTAGACTTAAATAGAGATTATACGACAGCAACATATCTGAGTGCAGTAAAGGACAGTAAATTAAGAGCAACACTGACCAAATACAGGCTGAGTGCTCACAGTCTGACTGTAGAGACGGGCCGATACAGACAGAACTGGCAACCCAGAGAGAGCCGCATCTGCCCACACTTTGCCCAGGCAGAGGTAGAGACGGAGGAACACTTCCTCACCCGCTGCACAAACTATCAGCACATCAGAGAAACATTCTACCCCAAACTCCAGAGCATTTACCCTCAATTCACTGAGTCAGACAATACAACACAACTGCAATATTTACTAGGGGAAAAAACTGACTGTATCCTTCTAGCGGCACAATACATTAATGCCTGTCACAAAAAGAGAGAGGAGACCAATAAAAACATCAGTGATGCGCTTGCAAACACACACACACGCACACACACACGCACATCTAGATTATTATAAATGAATCATTGTAAATATACAGATTATTTTTGTTTTTATTACTGTTTTATTCTAAAATGTTGATGTTGTTAAATGTACAGTGTATTCTGTTCTAATTGTTTTTATTATTATTTTTTATATATATATATATATATATATATATATGAATAATATGATATAAATGAATATGATATATTGAATAATATATGATATATTGAATAATAATATGATATATTGAATAATAATAATAATATGATATATTATTTATTTAATTATTATATGTATATATCTTTTTTTTTTTTTTTTTTTATTCTTCTTATTTTTCTTACTATTTTTTTTTTTTTTTGTTTTTTTTTTTCTTTTTCTTTTTTTTTTTTATATGTATGTTCTTTTATTTTATTTTTATTTTTTTATGTAAACTTTATAAATGCTTTGGCAATACATTTGTAACATTTGTCATGCCAATAAAGCAATTATTGAATTGAATTGAATTGAGAGAGAGAGAGAGAGACAAACACATCTAAATAATTATAAATGAATCACTGTAAATATGCTGATTATTATTGTTTTTATTAATGTTTTATCCTAAAATGTTGATTGTCAAATGTACAGTTTATTCTGATCTATTATTTTTTTATTGATATATATATGAATAATATGATATATTGAATAATATGA
>CAIGQV010015928.1:0-10078 GCA_903798115.1 Danio jaintianensis
GACTGCACTTAGCTCGTATATTGTGTTTTACCTACTCAAGACTAGTCTGATTTCACGTATGTATGCTTTGTTTCCTCTTGTACTGATTGCTTCTTTTGTGAACTTTAATTGTAAGTCGCTTTGGATAAAAGCGTCAGCTAAATGACTAAAATGTAAATGTAAATGTAATCAGGAGTCACCACAGCGGAATGAACCGCCAACTTATCCAGCATATATTTTACGCAGTGGATGCCCTTCCAGCCGCGCCCAACACTGGGAAACACCCATACACACTCTTTCACACTCATACACTATGGCCAATTTAGTTCATCAATTCCCCTATAGCGCATGTGTTTGGACTGTGGGGGAAACCAGAGCACACGGAGGAAACCCACGCCAACACCGGGAGAACAGGCAAACTCAGACAGAAACTGACATAAATGCCAACTGACCCAGCCGGGGCTCGAACCAGCGACCTTCTTGCTGTGAGGCGATCGTGCGCCACCGTAACGCCCTGTTAGATCATATTTTAAAATAAAATTTATTCTTGTGATTTTAAAGCTGAATTTTTAGCATCATCACTCCAGTCACACGATCATGAAGAAATCACTATAATATTTTAATGTTTAGTTAAAGAAATGTTTATTATTATTAATATTATTATTATTTGTAATATTATCCATATTTATAACAGCAGGGAAATTCTTTTCTTAATTATTTTTCGTAATTCAGAATTCCTTGATGAATAGAAATCTTTTCATAATATTATAAACTATACCACTCAAAAGCGTGGAGTCAGGTTTGTTCATTTGTTCGTTCATTCGGTCATTTATTTTTTTATTCAGTCATTTATTTATTTATTCATTTATTAAATTTATAATTGATCATTTATTTATTTATAATGTCACAAAAGATTTCTAATTCAGATAAATGCTCTTTTTCTCAACTTTCTATTCCTTAAAGAAAACTGAAAAAAATCTACTCAGCTGTTTTCAACATAATAATAATAATAATAATAATAATAATAACATTAATAATAACAATAACAACAATATTAATAATAATAATAACAATAATAATAATAACAATCATCATCATCATCATCACATAATCATAATAATAACATTGTCATTATTATTATTATTATTAATAATAACAACAATAACAACATTAATAATAATGACAATAATAATAACATTAATCATCATCATCATCATCACACAATCACAATAATAACATTGTCATTACTATTATTAATAATTATAATAATAATCATTATCATCACAAACATAATAATACCATTGTCATTATTATTTTTATTAATAATAATAACAACAATAACATTCATAATAATAACAATAATAACATTAATAATAATAACAATATCAATAACATTAATAATCATCACCATCATTATCGCACAATCATAATAACATTGGCATAACAATATGAGTAATAATAACAACAACAACAATAATAATAGTAATAATAACATTAATAATAATAATAATCATCATCATCGTCACAATCATAATAATAACTTTGTCATTATTATTATTATTAATATTAATAATAATATTGTTATTATTAATATTAATGTTATTATTATTATTATTAATAATAATAATAATAATAATAATAATAATAATAATAATAATAAACATGATCACCAGATCCTCATATTATACAGATTTATGAATGATCACTTGGTTGGAGTGATAATGCAAAAAAAATCAGCTTTGAAATCAAGAATAAATAAAATTTTTAAATACATAATCAAATTGAAACCAGCTATTTTAAATCCTTAAAACATTTTAAAATGTTACAGTTTTGCTGTACTTTGGATCAAATAAACGCAGGCTTTCTGAGCAAAAGAAAAGACGTCTTTAAAACCCATTAAAAACAGAAACGTATAGTGTAAAACCAGTATAACTTACAAAATTGGTAACACTTTACAATAAGATTAATATTATATTATATATTATATTATATTATTATATATTATATTATATATAATATATTAATGTCAGTTAATGCATTTACTAACATGAACAAACAATGAACAATACATTTATTACAGTATTTGTTCCAGTTAGTTGACGTTATATGAAAATACAGTGGTTCATTGTTAGTTCATGTTAACTTGGTGTGTCATCTTCAATATCAATAATGTTACGCGTACTTCATATTTCCACCTGCGTAATATTACTTGTCTTCGTCCTTCTCTCATATCTAATAATACAGCAATTCTCATCCATGCACTAGTCACTTCACGTATCGACTGCTGTAATGCTCTTCTCACTGGGCTTCCTTCTAAACTTCTCCATAAACTCCAACTGGTTGCATCTCGTGTCATTTCTAGGATTTCATCGCACGAACATCTCACACACCACTTCTTTATCAGCTTCACTGGCTTCCAGTAAAGTAGCGCATCAATTCTAGAATATTACTTCTCACTTTTAAGGCACTTCACAATCTTGCTCATCAATATCTCCCTGAACTTCTCTATCATCCGTCTTTCGGATGAGACGTTAAACCGAGGTCCTGACTCCTTCTGGTAAAGAGTAGGGGTGTATCCCCGGTGTCCTGGCCAATTTCCCTTCATCGGCCCTTACCCATCATGGCCTCCCAATTATCTCCATCCACCGAATTGTCTCTATCTCTGTCTCTCCACTCCACCTATAGCTGGTGTGTGGTGACCGTTGTCCTGTGGCTGCTGTCGCATCATCCAAGTGGATGCTGCACACTGGGGGTGGTGTGGAGAGACCCCCCTCGTGATTGTGAAGCGCATTGGGTGTATGGCCATACACGATAAATGCGCTATATAAATACACATTACATTACATATCTTTACCCCTTCTCGCACTCTTAGATCATCCAACTCTATCTCTCTGGTACCACCCCGCACCCGATTATGCACAATGGGAGATCTTTTAGCTCTACGGCTCCTCGGCTATGGAACTCGCTTCCATTGGATTTAAGGAACAGTGGTAGTCTTCACACGTTTAAATCCTGTCTTAAGACCCATCTTTTTAAGCAGGCTTTCTTATGATTATTTTTTTATCATGTTATTTTATATTTAAGATGTGTTTGTATTTGCAACTCGAAAAGAACAAACCCGTTTTAATATGCATTTCTCTGCAAACGTGAGAAAAAAAATATTGCTTCTGATTTTGAACCCCATAGAGACACACTCTAAAAAATGCTGAGTTGTTGTAACCCAACATTGGGGTTTTCATGTGTTTGAAAGTATGTTTGGCAACGTTTTATTAATTGTTTTTGGTATGTTTGTTGATGGCGACGCGGTGGCTCAGTGGTTTGCACGTTCGCCTCACAGCAAGAAGGTCGCTGGTTCGAGCCTCGGCTGGGTCAGTTGGCATTTCTGTGTGGAGTTTGCATGTTCTCCCCGTGTTCGCGTGGGTTTCCTCCGGGTGCTCCGGTTTCCCCCACAAGTCCAAAGATATGTGGTACAGGTGAATTGGGTAAGCTAAAATTGTCCGTATCGTATGTGTTTGAATGAGTGTGTTTGAATGTTTCCCAGTGATGGGTTGCAGCTGGAAGGGCATCTGCTGCGTAAAACATATGCTGGATAAGTTGGCGGTTCATCCCGCTGTGGCGACCCCAGATTAATAAAGGGACTAAGCCGAAAAGAAAATGAATGAATGAATGAATGTTTGTTGATGTTTGTTGGAAGGCGACCCTGGGTGTCCAGAAATGCACCATTTGTTATTAAAATGAATTATTATTATTACTATTATAACTAATGTTAACAATCATGAATTTAGATTTTTAATAATGCATTAGTAAATGTTGAACTATGGTTAATAAATGCTGTACATGTATTGTTCATTATTACAGTAGTTCATGTTAGTAAACACATTAACTAATGAAACCTTATTGTAAAGTGTGACCAACAAATTTAAGTGGATCAAACATAAAACAATTAAGTTGTCTCAAAAAAATCTCAAGAATTGTGTTGTTTGAGCTCATTTTAAATAGTTTGAACAATCAGAAAAATCAGTGTGTGTAGCCTATATTTGAGTGTATTAAAGGGACAGTTTGTGGTTTTCTCTCCCTTGTGCACTTCATGACCTAAAAACACTGAGAAAACACCATTTCAGAATGAAGACTGAAAGTTATACAAGAGAAAAGATGCCAGAATGATTGATTTTGAGTGAATGTTATGAGTGAAACGTTAATTAAACGCTTCCACAACGCTTTTTGAATGCATAAATCTGTCACTTAGTTATAATACAATACATATTCTCCCTCTTTTACAGACAATAATTCACTGACACACACACACACACGATAAAAGTTGTTGTGAATCACTATATAAAAGTGAAAACACACTTTCATCAGTATCATCTGGAAAATCATGTGGTAATTATGAATTATTAAATAATTTTGGTACTCACTCGAGTGAATCATATTTACTGCAGTCCGTCCTGATACAGTGTGTGTGTGTGCGTGTGAAGTCTGAACCTGAAAGCGGAGGAAAGAGTGACGTCACACACACACACACTACGCTACAGGATGTCACTTTCTGCCAGTCACAGCCTCTATAAATATATTATATTTGCATATGAGCTCACTGACACTTTATTTTATATTTATTTATTTATTTTTAACTATTGCTCACTTATAGTTAAGCCAGTTTGCATTTACTTGTCAATTATTCACCTCAAAATAATTGCTATTATTTTTTAATTTATATAAATTTAAAATAATTACATGTATTTCCCCCACAGTCCAAACACATGTGCTATAGGGGAATTGGGTAAGCTAAATTGGCCGTGGCGTATGTGTGAGCATGCAAGAGTGTATGGGTGTTTCCCAGTGTTGGGTTGCGGCTGGAAGGGCATCTGCCGTGTAAAACATATGCTGGATAAGTTGGCGGTTCATTCCGCTGTTGTGACCCCTGATTAATAAAGGGACTAAGCCGAAAAGAAAATGAATGAATGAAATGAAATTAAATTAAAAATACCATTACTGCCATGGCTTGTCAAGTATTGCCAAAGCATTGCGGATTACATAAACAATTTAATAAAATAATAAATTATGTAATACACATATACTTACAAACAAAAATCCCACATAATTAGAAATTTGATAAATACACAAAAAAGAAAATGAAAGACTATCATGATATATATATATATACACACACAATGTGGGCTGCACGGTGGCGCAGTGGGTAGCACGTTTGCCTCACAGCAAGAAGGTCGCTGGTTCGAGCCTCGGCTGGGTCAGTTGGCGTTTCTGTGTGGAGTTTGCATGTTCTCCCCGTGTTGGCGTGGGTTTCCTCCGGGTGCTCCGGTTTGCCCCACAAGTCCAAAGACATGCAGTATAGGTGAATTGGGTAAGCTAAATTGTCTGTAGTGTATGTGTGTGAATGAGTGTGTATGGATGTTTCCTAGTGATGGGTTGCAGCTGGAAGGGCATCCGCTGCGTAAAACATATGCTGGATAAGTTGGCGGTTCATTCCGCTGTGGCGACCCCAGATTAATAAAGGGATTAAGCCGAAAAGAAAATGAATGAATGAATACACAATGTGTGTGTTGTGTATATTTATTATGTATATACAAATACACACATGCATGCATGTGTGTATTTGCATGCAGGGGTCAGTCGTGGTCTGGTGGTTAGAGAGTTGGACTTGTAAGCAGAAGGTTGTGGGTTTGAATCTCAGTGCCAGCAGGCAATGACTGAAGTGTCCTTGAGCAAGACACCTTACCCCTGTTTGCTCTGCAGTGATAATTGGCCTCTGCATAATACTTGTAAGTCTCTTTGGATAAAAGCGTCAGCCAAATGACTAAATGTAAATGTAAATGCATATAATTGAGAAAATGTTTATTTATATTTAGATATAAAATATGATACAAGTTATATATACATTTAAATATCTTAAAATAAAATAAAACGGCCAATTTAGCTTACCCAATTCACCTATAGCGCAAAAAAGAAACCAGAGCACCCGGAGGAAACCTACGCGAAAATGGGGAGAACATGCAAACTCCACACAGAAATGCCAACTGACCCAGCCGGGCTTCGAACCAGTGACCTTCTTGCTGTGAGGCGACAGCGCTACCCACAGCGTCACCGCACCGCCCTTAATATATATATATAGATATATTAGTTTTTATTCTAGTTTTTATAATATAAATTTATTAATTATATATATATATATATATAATAGATTTAAATGCAATACAACTGTACATTTTATCTCTCTATTCAATTTTCGAATCAAATGAGCTTTATTGTCAAGACTTGTCAAGTATTGAACATTAGATAAACAATTAATTAAAGGGCACCTATTTTACCCCTTTCACGAGGTGTAAGATAAGCCTTTGGTGTCTCCAGAATGTGTCTGTATAGTTTCAGCTCGAAACACCCATCAGATAATTTATTATATAATGTAGAATCTGCCCATTTTGGTGTCTGAGTACAGTGTAGCTGTTTTTGTAGCCTGTGGCTTTAAATGCAAATGAGCTGCTTCTCCCCGCCCACTGCTCCCTCATGCGCGTCTGCTTCTCCTGCGTTACATCAGATAAACAGCAGTCAGTGACAGAGACAGACACGGATGAAGCTGAAATACAGCTCATTAGTCAACAATACCAAGTTTATTTGATGTATTTGTGGTGGAGTTTATTCAAGCCTTTCTGAAATGATGAGTCTCACACAAATGCCGATTGCAGTACACACACACACACACACACACACACATATATATATATAAGCGTTTACTGACACCATGCGGCCGTGGTGATTATAACGGTTAAGAATTACAATGATTTTACTGTCTTTATTACAAACATGCTCTGTTTTAAAAACATTGAAACTTATAAAAAATCACAGAGAGTTGGAACAGATCTTTTAATCCCAGTTTATTTGCAAAGATAAATGTTCTGTGGACATGTGTGTACATGTTATTATCGAAACATGGTGCCTGTTAATCAATTCGGTGGGCGGGGAAAACCTCCTAAATCACGTTGCGGTGGGCCTCAAAATCACTGGGATTTGGATCCTATTTTAACGTCAGGAAATTTAAAAAAAGAGGCTTGTTGTGTTTCTGTCACCCCAATATGACTGTGGACACACTACACCTGCACACAGTTCTGTCCAAACAGCTTACAAAAGGTGCCCTTTAAGTGATGATTATACACTACATAAATACATACATAAAAAAAAACCCCTGTAAAATGCAATTCAGTTTAATTCAACCTTGCTTTATTGGCATGTTACAAATGCATTGGATGAGCTCACTGACACATGCTTAATTGATTTTATTTGAATTTTAAATATTGCTAATGTCTATAAGCAATATTTCAAATATATACAGATGTAAGCAATATTTTAAATATTGTTCATGGGCTGTTTTGGATTGATTTATTCATCAATTATTTTTTGGATATCTGCCTTTTCAATTTCAGCCACCAGGTGGAAAGCAAACACTATATTTTAATGAAAGTGTACACTGAATATTGTCATTGCGCCAATATTGACTTTTTATTTGATGCACTTGAGCTCAACCACTCTAGCTGGCAGAGCTGTGGTAAAAAAACTAAATGCTATTGGCTATTCTTTTAAAAGGGGAGGAGCTACTCTATGTCCCGCACTCTCTTTATCTTCCATTGAGATTACGTCAAATTTCTAATAAAAATACACATTTCAAAGCACTTCATGAGTCCTTTAAATGTGGTGAAATGCTCTGCTACCAAAAAACAACACATGACCTGATATATTGGATGTCCATTGTAATGTTGGCAGGGTCTGAAAGGGTGAAGTTTAGGATGGAGGAACAGCAGATCAGCTCCACATTCAGAGTTTAGTCTCCAGGCCGTCGCCACACTGACCTGCAGACACACAATCAACAAAACATCAACATAATAATGTGTGTGACTACAGCTAAATCCACATTTTGTCAGTCATACTTCCTTTTTTATATTAACATTTGAATTTGGCATCATTGATGATACACAGTTTGCACCATCAGTCTTATTTGAGCATGTTACTTCGATCTAGTCATTTAGCAGATGCTTTTGTCCAAAGTGGCTTATGAATTAATGTTATTCACTACACTCATTTTCAACCGTTGTTACAGTACAGATATCTATTTACACCCCTTTTTAAACTTGACATAATTGACAATAGACAGGCCCTTATTACACTATTGGTAACTGTAGAGATGTGTTAAAGTAGACATCAAGAATCAAGAAGCATTTTCTGGACAAGCAAAACATAATGGGCTCTATTTTAATGATCTAGGCGCAAAGTCTAAAGCGCATGGTGCAAAAGCATTAAGAGCATGTCTGAATCCACTTTTCCACTATTCCACGGAAAAATACGCTCTGCATGGTCTAACAAGGTTGTGCTTATTCTCTTAATGAGTTATGGCTGTGTTTTGAGTATAACATTTATTAAACCAATCAGAGTCTCATCTCCCATTCCCTTTAAGAGTCAGTTGCGTTGCGCCATGGCGCATTTGCTATATACATGGCGGACTTTGTAAGTGGAAAAACCGAGCACTTCATTAACAGTTAAACAGACCATTTGTGTTGTGTTCTACGCTTATGTTAGTCTGTTTTTCATTATCCCGAGGTCTCCATAATCCTAGACCAGGCCATATCCTGAGCTGATGCTGTGGCGGTCATGGAGGAGTGGAGTGCATGAGACTGATTCCTGAAAGACCCAGTGACAGACGAGTCTCCGCATTAATCCTGTGGGCCAGCCTGACCTCCCACCGGTGACCTACTCACACCTGCAGCTTCTCCACGATGGACGTCCAGTGTTCTCCAGCCTCCAGCGCCTAGACTGCAGCTCTGCACAGGAAGTTTGGCCAGAGGAGAAATGGTCGTGCTCAACTGAGCCTGGTTTCTCTCGAGGTTTTTTCCCCTTACTTTGGTCAATTGGTGAAGTTTCGTCCTCGCCGCTGTCGCCACTGGCTTGCTTGGTTTGGACTTGTGGAGCTGCGCATCGATGGATTTGCTCTTCAGTGTTTGGACCTTCAGCAGTGAAATTTAAACCACACTGAACTGAACTTCAACTCTGAGAACTGGACTGACACTATTTCAATCTACTAGATCTTCTGTGTTAAGCTGCTTTGACACAATCTACATTGTAAAAGCGCTAGAGAAATAAAGATGAATTGAAAAATTGAATTGAATTGTTTCTCACAGTGTGTGTGTGTGTCCTGCTGCAGTAGTTTGGGTCCGCTGAGGCCGATAGCGAGCGCTCCGATTGGTGCCGTGATCAGAATGGCCAGAACCGCCACCGTCAGAATATCCATGCCGAACTTCTGAAGCTGCTCGTCTCCAATGCTGCGGGCCATATCCAGAGCTGTGGAGCCAATGGCCGCCTGCATACACATACACACACACACATTGGGTTTCATGTTTTATAGGGATCATTGAGGGAACATTCGGTCCTGTGTAATGTATGGGAATACCAGAAACACACACACACACACGTGATATACAGGAATTATGGAGGTACATTGAATACCTTTCAAGACCTTTTTAAGGCTCTTTCCATACATTTTAAGACCTCACTCTTGTTTTTCCTTTTGACATAAGATTATTTTGCTTGTTTTAAGGTAAAATGCACTTCATTTTGTCATATTATTTCTAAAAACAAGACCATATATTTTGCTTGTCTAGAAAATGCTTCTTGATTTAGAATTTTCAGATATTTGGACTAGAAACAAGACCAAAACGTAGTAGGAAAAGCATATTCTGCAGTGTATGTATACACTCGACTGCTGTACTGTCCACCCTACTCACACCTTAACTTTTTTTACAATTTATTTTAATGCAATAATGGCACTTTTTGTAGGAATTTTGTAGGAGAATTGTAGGAATATCTATTATGAAAAGTGCTCAACAAATAAACTTTGTATATTGAACAAATTGAACTGAAATGAATTACTTTTTTCCCCATAAGGAAATATTACTTTAGAGCTAAGAGAAGATGAAATCAGGGACATTTTCATTAGGGGTGTCAAAATTAATTGTCTCTTCGGCGCACCGCGATGCAGACGCGGACAATTCGGTATCGGTTCAGTAATAGATCATCCGGTTATTACGTACTGATGTCA
>CAIGQV010015929.1:2383-14449 GCA_903798115.1 Danio jaintianensis
TTACCATAGCAACTGTAGAATCACCCCAATAGATTCTATAGTTGCTATAGTGAAACAGTATGTTACCATAGCAACTGTAGAATCACCACAATAGATTCATTCTACTTGAACTGATCTACTGTGGTGATTCTATAGTTGCTACAGTAAAACAGTATGTTACCATAGCAACTGTAGAATCACCCCAATAGATTCTATAGTTGCTGTAGTGAAACAGTATGTTACCATAGCATCTGTAGAATCACCCCAATAGATTCTATAGTTGCTATAGTGAAACAGTATGTTACCATAGCAACTGTAGAATCACCCCAATAGATTCTATAGTTGCTATAGTGAAACAGTATGTTACCATAGCAACTGTAGAATCACCACAATAGATTATTTCTACTTGAACTGATCTGCTGTGGTGATTCTACAGTTGCTATGGTAACATACTGTTTCACTATAGTATGGTTCAAAAGCACTACTGTATTTACTATAAATTACTACAGTATTTTATCATCATTTGTCTTGATATTCATTGATTGATTGAGATTTGAAAGCGTGACTCAAGTGTCCAGATGTGTGTTTTGATCTCACTGTGTCTCTCTCTAAGAATATATACAATTTTACTTTTTTTTTTTTTTTTTTTTTTTTACACTTTACAGAAATGTATATAAAGCAAATATATCTCGACTTTATTATGTTCACGCTCTCCCGCTCCTCTGCTGTACAGTTTGTCCCTGTAAATCATTTTTGTGTGATTCTTCTTCTTCTTCTTCTTAAAGTTTAACATCTTGCAAACAAAGAAGTGATATTTATTTCTGTATTTCTTTTTTTTTCTTTTTTTTGTATCTTATGTTATGAAGAGATGGATTGCGTGTCATTATACTGCTTATGGCCAAACAAAAAAAAGCATATTTCATAGCACTGTCAATATATATAATAAATCTATTTAGCTGTTTGTTAAAGCACTCGAGTGATTACGACAATAATTTCCCCCTTTTTGGTTTGGGTGACAAGAAAATCTTAATTATTGTGATGCAAGAAGTCATTCAGATCTAAAAAATACAGTCTTTTGTGTGGGTAAAATCACCGTACACTGTAAAAAGTGATTATTTACTTTAAAAAAAAAAGTGAGTAAACCTGCTGTAACTTGGAACTGTGAAGTCGATTTAACTGAATTTTTATAATTATGCACATTCATTCATTCATTTTCCTTCGGCTTATTCCCTTTATCATCAGGGGTGGCCACAGCGGAATGAACCGCCAACTTATCCAGCATATGTTTTATGCAGCGGATGCCCTTCAAGCCGCAACCCAGTACTGGAAAACAACCATACACACTCGTTCACACTCATACACTACGGCCAATTTAGTTCATCAATTCCCCTATAGCGCATGTGTTTGGACTGTGGGGGAAACCGGAGCACCCGAAGGAAACCCACGCCAACACGGGGAGAACATGCAAACTCCACACAGAAACGCCAACTGACCCAGCCAGGGTATGAACCAGTGACCTTCTTGCTGTGAGGCGACAGTGCTAACCACTGAACCACCATGCTGCCCTTGGTCCTATTAATTTAATTTTAAATTAACCCAGGAGTTGGCTTAGTCCTGTGCAGCAAGCTGTATAACATCTTAAGTCTCATTTTGGAAGCAGAAAAAATTGAGAAAATCGAATCGTGAAATTAAAATCATAAAAGGAATCGAATTGTAAATTGAGTGAATCGCTACATTATTTACCTCAATTTTAAATCCTTATATTGAACTCATGACATTCCCATGAGCACCTCCTGTTTCTGTATTATTATTATCTTTTGACAGCTGACATTGAAACTCGCACACACAAGGACAAGCAGACTCCACTGCACTTCGCTGCTAAGAACGACGCTGTGGGCTCGGTGAGGATGTTACGGGTCGACATCACCGTTCGAGACTATAAAGACAGAACGCCTGACCTTCTTGCTGTGAGGCGATTGTGCTACCCACTGCGCCACCGTGTCGCCCTATAATTATGCACATTTACTAAAAAATTTTAAGGCAACAGGCAAACAAACAAAAAACATTGTCTTGTTTTCAGAAACAATGGGTCAAAATGAAGTAAGTTTTTCCTTAAAACAAGCAAAATAATCTGCCAAAATGAGACAAGCGACATTATCAAATGTCAAAACGAAGAACAAGATTATTTTTCTTCCGTTTGTTTCAGATTATTTTGCTTGTTTTAAGGAAAAACCCACTTAATTTTGGCCTATTATTTCTTAAAATTAGACAATATATTGTGCTTGTCTAATAAATGCTTCTTGATTTAAGTATTTGTAGATATTTGGACTAGAAATGAGACAAAAACTCTCAGTAAGATTTGTTTGTTTGCAGTATGGGTCGCCTGTCCTTTTTGTTTCTAAATGTAGTAAGTGACACAACTCAACAAACACACACACTTTTCCTATTTTTGATTTTGATGTTTATTTCATGGCGCAGTTAATACACATCAAGACTGTGCTGATCAATGCTGGAATCCTAAATTGAACAAAATATAGCAAATAAAACTCCTAACATTTGCTGTATGAGCTGAGGGTAAGAGAGGGTGATGGTGTACATGTCAATCAGGGTATAGCTGTATGGCTCCGTTCCAGAACCTAGTAAGCTAGCTATATAGGCAGCATCTTAGGGCATTAGGTGTGCTCCCGATGCTAAAGCTGGTACGAAGATTTCTGCGTACTGCCTTTTAACATCGCAGGATTTAGAAGAAGTGGCAGCATAGCAGATACTGTTTTGCAGAGAAGGCAATTCCTGAGGGGAAAAACCAATGCAAGATGGTGGACAAAACAAGGGGAAATCCAGAATAGAAAATAAAACTTCAATAGCTTAAAGGGATAGTTCACACAACAATGAAACGATCATCTTGTTCCAAACCTGTTTGCGTTTCTTTTGAACACAATATACTGAAGAATGCTGGGGGAAAAAGCAGCCATAGACTGTCAATGGCTGCTTTTCCATCCAACATTCTTCAGAACGTCTTATTTTGTGCTCATAAAATGTCACAACCACATGAGTGTAAGTAAATGAAGAGGGAAATTAGCATTTTTGAGTGAACTGTTCCTTTAACAACGTTAACACCACACCTTTTTGAACTCATTTGTGAGCACTTTGCAGAGCACTTAAAATCCAACACTTATTCTGAAGTTGTGTTTCTGTAGCACTAGCAGGCAGCTTGCTTGGTTTTGGAATAGAGCCTGTGAATCCAATTGAAACTGGCCATTAATGTTCTCCTGCTTTGATTCTTATGCTGGGTTCACACCAGACGTGAAGCCCAATCTCATGAGGAAACGTTACTGTTTTATGTAATGTCAGAAAAGTGGCTAATTCATAGGATTTCATTTGGTGTTGTATGACTTTGAAAGGGAGGAGTGCCCCCAAACCCCACCCCTAAATCTACCCCTCATTGGGGGCTGAGCAAATCGTACTAATATGTACGAATTAAATTGTACAAATTAAGCCATGGTTGAATCCGGCAGACTGTAAACACTAATTTCACACATCGCAAGTTCAAGTTTGGTGAACTCTGAACTAGGATTTTCATGTCACGTGATTGTCTGAAGCCAATAGAAGATCTAAACGTGACCCCTGTTTTGCTTACATTTAAAATATGGAGCAATTGTTGGCTTTATCAGAGTTGCATCCTCTTATTTATCCCGCCCCTTTTTACAGCGCCATTTTTGCATGCTCAAACTTAAGTGTGACTGCGGCTTTAATATGAATTAGCTACCAAATCAGAAAGTTATGAGATTGCGTTGCGCCACTTGCTCTAGTTTACTCACAGAATGTTTTTTTTTCCCTCCATCAATTTTTTGCACAAGTTTAAATCCTGCAAGATGAGTATTCTGCCAAATTAGTGCAGCATGCCAATAATTCGCCCTAAATTTGTGTTTATATTGACTTTGTGTATTTAATGTATGTAAATACTGACAATCGTAGAATATAAGCCGCGGTCACACTGCACTTTTCAACCCATTGAGTTTCGCATGTCGCTGCATTTGAAATTTTAATTTGGTGAACTCTGACCTGCGATTTACATCATGTGATTGTGGCCAATAAAAGATCAAAACGTGACCCCTATTTTGCATAAATTTAAAATATGGAGCAATTTTTTGCATCTAATTGTGACTGAGGCTTTAATAGGAATTAGCCACTAAATTAAAAAGTTCCAAATTGCTGTCAGATTGTCACTTGCTCTGGTTTACTCACAGGATGTTTTTTCCGTCCACCAATTTTTTTGGTGGGATTTTTAATATTTAAACACATGGAATTTGCCTCAATCACGTCTAACATGCAAGTTTAATTGTTTTAAATCCTGCAAGACGACAATTCTGCATCATTCGTGTCGCACGGCGATATTTCGTGTCTATTTGTGTTTATATTGACTAATGTATGTAAATATTGACAATCGTACAAATTAAGCCGCGGTCACACTGCACTTTTTGCCCCATTGGCTTCCATTAAAATGCATACGAATGTGGCAGACCGTAAACGATAATTTCACACATCGCTGTGCTAGAAAGTTCAAGTTTGGTGAACTCTGACCTGCGATTTCACAACATGTGATTGTGTGAGGCCAATAGAAGATCAAAACGTGACCCCTATTTTGCATAAATTAAAATATGGAGCAATTGTTTACTTTATCAGTGTCGCATCATCTTGATTTATCCCGCCCCTTTTTGCAGTGCTGTCTGACAGAACTTTGCATGCTCAAACTTTATTGTCATTGAGGCTTTAATATGAATTAGCCACTAAATCAGAAAGTTCCGAATTGCAGTGAGATTGCCACTTGCTCTGGTTTACTCACAGGATGTTTTTTGGTGAGATTTTTAATATTTAAAGACATGGAAGTTGAAATATTTAAAATCCTGCAAGACGACACTTCTGCATCATTCGTGTCGCATGCCAATAATTTGTGTCTATTCATGTTTATATTGACTTTGTGTATCTAATGTATGTAAATATTGACAATAGTACAAATTCAGCCGCAGTCCCACTGCACTTTTCACTCTATTGACTTCCATTCACACGCATGCGAAAGCGGCAGACATTACATTGTTTTCAAAATTTCATTTTGAACAAATACTTAATTCTGCGTTCAGTGTGAACCCAGCATTAGTAAATCAAAATATCGTTTTGTAGCATGAGCTGGGGAGATGTTTACATTCCCAAGTTTTCAGACAGTAGAGGTCCAAGAAGTCAACATCAGCACTTAACAGATGAAGCCAAAATTATTCGCCCTCTTGTGAATTTTTTCAAATATTCCCCAAATGATGTTGAACAGATTCAGGAATTTTTCACAGTATTTCCTATAATATTTTTTCTTCTGGAGAAAGTCTTATTTGTTTTATTTCGGCTAGAATAAAAGCAGTTCTTAATGGTTTTAAAGCCATTTTAAGGTCAATATTATTCGCCCCCTTCAGCAATATTAGTGTTGGATTGTCTCCAGAACAAACCACTGTTTTACAATGACTTGCCTAATTACCCTAACTTTACCCTAATTAACCTAGTTAAGCCTTTAAATGTCACTTTAAGCTGAATACTAGTGTCTTGAAGAATATCTAGTCAAATATTATGTGCTGTCATCATGGCAAAGAGAAAATAAATCAGCTATTAGAAATGAGTTATTAAAACTATTATGTTTTTAATAAAATCTTCTTTCCGTTAAACAGAAATTGAGGGGAAAAAAATATACAGGCGGGCGAATAATTCAGACTTCAACTGTAAGTAATCTGGAAAGTAAAGCAGGATAGCATTGAGCTCAAGTGGATCGATCGCCATGCTTCTTTCTGCTGGTTTTCTCGATCATGGTCTCCACCACCGTAGTGGTCTCTTCATAGCCTTTTACTTTCTTATCAGGCGAGAGCTTCTCCACCGACTCCACCACCTCCACCTTCTCATAGCTCATTGAATCGGGCGGGATGGAGCTGTAGGAGGGCATGGGCGGAGGTTCGCTGGGATCCTTATTTTTTCCTCCACGATGGGGTGAAGGTTGTCTCGGGCCCGGTTCTGGTTCCTTCCCCTTTGGATGAGGCTCTCCTTTTTTGGATTTACCGCCTCCATCATCATCTTTTCCAGGATCTGAAGGTGGTGCCGGAGGTGCAGGTAGGGGGCTAGGAGTGGGTGTGCCTCTCCAATGGGGATCATAAGGCATCATGTCATCCCTAATAGTGACAAAGACATGACTAGCTGAAGGGGTGGTGGAGAAAAAGCATGGGTCGAGATAGCTGGAGTCTCCGGTCACCAGCACGTATCGTCCTTTGGTGAAGAAGTCGGCGATGGGCTCTGGCCTCCTGACGCGCCGCATGCGGTCCCGGATGATGTTGCAGAGTGTGTCGAATGCTTTGCTGATCTGCGCTCCGTCTGGGACGTCCGGACGCTCCTGTTTCGGCGCCTCCTGCTGCTGCTCCTCCATTATCAGCCCTTTCTCCTCCTCTTCCAACTCTTCTGCTGGTTTCTCCTCCAGTCCAACGCTCGCTCCTCGAGACGTGATCTCTTTCTTTTTAAGCACTTTCTTGGCAAAGTACTTCTGTCGGGGCTTCACATTGGTGATGTCCTGGATGACTTGGGTAATATCTGGAACAAAGCAAATAACAGATATTATATATTATTTTAAAGGTCTCGTGAAAACGAAGAGAGGGCGGGACATATAGTAGCTCCTCCCCTTTTTAAAAACACCCAATAGCGTTTTGTTTTCTCAAGGCTCTGCCAGTGAGAGTGGTTGAGCTCAAGCGCATCAAATGAACAGCCAATAAGAAGATGGGGGCGGGGCATGGCAGATACCAGAGAGCATTTGATTGGTCAGAAGATTTGATGAGAAACTGAAGTATGAGGTGACATGAAAAAAAACGTTGATCCATTTAGGCCAGGGGTGCCCAAACCTTTTCTTATGAAGGGCCAAAAACCAAACATAATTGAGGGCTGTGGGCTGAAGGTAAATATAGCATACTGTATTACAAAGTTGCCATGGGTAATTTCCTATTTTTTTTAAATAATATTTATAGAGTATAGATATAAAGCATTACTTTAATCATATTAGGTTAACTATTGCAATATAATTTTGTACATTTTATAATGAGCTTATTACCATGAAAAGGAACAATTCCATTTACAACACAATGGAGTTCAATGCACATTTAAATTAATCTGATCCATTCACCACATTCAATTGAAACATTTAATTCAGACTTAGCTCACACAATTCAGATGTAGCTCAACAATAAAACAAACAAAAGGTTATATTAAAATAGAAAAGACAATCTCAAAGGCAATCCCCCTTTGACCCTCCCCTTCATTTTCACTCTCAGATGGGATGGCGGGCCACATCAAAGGTTATCATGGGCCAACTTTGACCTGCGGGACCTAGTTTGGGCATCTCTGATTTAGGCGGAAGTGACAAACTGCAAGCCTTACATGTTTATATCTGTTTTATATCTCCTAAATGCAAATTGTGTCATTGTTTTGTACCACACTAGTTTATAGATATCCTTAGAGACTAAAATACTGATACTAACATCTAAAAAACGTTATTTTAAATTCACTGGCAAATGTGCTTTGGGCAATTCCTTAATCAAAATTACAAAACAAATAAGAGTTCTGAGAATTTCTATATATTCAATGGCCATAATGGCATGTCACGCATTTCAGCGTTCACTAGTTTTTCTTTTGAATTTGAACATGCGTGCCTCTGTTGCCTAGCAAAAGCAAACTTTCTGATAGCAAAAGCATAACTTTACTCCAGGCATGTCTTTCACACTTTCATAAAAGTACTGCAGGGAACAAATGTTGCTCTCCTGCTTTTGCCAGACAAAGTGAGCTGCAGTTACTCATACATTATTATAAGCTATATTACAAAAAAAGATTGTATTTTTAGGGTGATGACGACAGACATTCAAAGCTTAATTCTCAATAGAAACGTTAAGAGTAAATATTACATGACAAAAATGCAGTTCAGTACAGTCGTATATGAGCGCTATGGCCATTCTAGTAGTTCCAGCGTCCAAATTATTTTCTCTATGGCCAGTTTTACTTTTCTGTAACTAATAAAAAAATTCATGTTTTAAGAAGGCTGCAAATAAATATATTAAGAAACACTGTGAAAACAAATGTCCTTGCTCTGTTTAACAGCACTTGGAAAACATTTAGAAAAAAAAGAAAATTTCACAGGAGGGCAGATATTTTTTTACCTTCAACTGTATATAATTTTGTATCAAAATTAGATCTTTTTTTTAAATATGGAGTTGTTGACAGGTTCGACAGCGGGACCACGCCTCACTTTGCCTCCTTAACCAATCACCTACTCCCTAAAACTTATTTAAGGCAGACCAGCCCTCTAGCACTGTTCTTCTCATTCTCTCGAACCATCCCTCTCTCCCTCCCTACCTCTATTTCTTTGCTTCCTGTTAACAATCCTTATAACCCTCTCTTGAATCGGGGGGTCCAATCACTCTACCAAAATATTACAGAGACGGTACTCAGTGTGCGAATTATACATTGACGATCGGGGGGTTAACTTTTTCGGTAGTAGTATGACAATATATGCTTCAGTTAATCAAATTTGTGAATGTATTTATTTAAATTACATCTAATTTATTTAAAAAATGTATATGTTTTAAGTGTTTTAAGGGATATTTAGTGACTGTTTTAGAGGTTACTGTAGGTCAAACTATACAAATTATGTCTAATTTTTCATTTTTTTAGGCTACATGCAGATATAAACACCTATTTTACAAGAAACGTGTTTTGTGAATACTTAAGATGTCTTTCGGTGCTCTAGAACTGCCAGTTTCAGACTGTTGGATGATATTTTTTAGCATTGATTGGTGTGATTATGCATTTACAATGGTATGACCAGTTATGGGGGGGTCAAATTTATATTATACATTTTTTATTATTAATATTTACGATAGAGATCAGAGAAAGCTATCTCTTACTATTAAAGAACTAACCCCCCCTTACATCTTGTTTTGATGTCCTTCAGGGGGGATCAAGCGTTAATTAGGGGGGTAAATCACCCCCAAACCCCCCTGTAATTCGCACCCTGACAGTACTCCCACTCTGAATCTCTGGGCATCGTCATAGGACGCCCGATCAACCTACCTACCTGTTCACTGTTTATCCTCTTATTTCCTTCCCCTTCATCCCACTGTTCCCTTACCATCCTTTTCATCCCTACAATAAAGTCTAGCTCAAAGTGTGGCGCAGTCCATGCTGGTGAATATCCTATTGCTTTAATATTTGATGTTTACACATATGATGCATTCATGCATGGTAAGAAATAGCCTGAAACACAAACATCACATTCAAAGAGACCAAGTGTAACCTAAACCATTAACACAAAAATATTAACACAAAAGAAGATATATTGAAAAATGCTGCAAACCTGTAACCATTGACTTCCATAGTATTTGTTTTTCCTACTATGGAAGTCAATGGTTACAGGGTTTCAGCTTTCTTCAAGATCTCCTCTTTTTTTAACAGAAAAAGCTCATAAAGGTTTGGAACCACTCCAGAGTCAGTAAACAGTTGATAAATGTTCATTAAGTCCACCGCAGAGTGGGCTTAATTGACAGCTGAGTGGGCTGCTGAAATCTTCACAGCTGCTGCCTGCTGATTGGCTGGCTGCTCTGTCAATCACAGTGATGCAGTGACGTTATATAACACTCAGCCCCGCCCCCAGACTCTCACCTTTTCCCGTCCGTGTCATGCTTGGACTATGGGTGTATTTATAACTGCTGGTGAGCAGAGTAATGGGTGTCCCGATTATTGCTGAATTCAGTCTGTGACGGAGAGAGGAAGAGAGAGCATTAAGCAAGCTTGTTAAAGACACTATTAAAGATATACAAATACACAAAGCTTTAAAACATAGACTTGTGATTAAATGCATATAGTTAAGTGAACTGTAAAGAAGAAATCAAGAAGAAATTGTCCAGAAAAAAGGATTGAACTGGGCTCATGAATATTGGTTTTATTGAGAGAGAGAGAAAAAAAAAAAAACATAGCAATGCTGCCACCGTGTGGAGGCTCGCATGCATTACTCAGATTTAAATTTTTAAATGTGTTTTATTTTGCTTTATAATTAATATTAGTTATATAATTTGTATATATATATATAATTTAATAATTAAATCCACTAAATACTGTCCCCTTAATTATGATAAAATAATTGCATTGGGTATATAAACACTTTGGTTTATATTTGGATATAATATAAATAATATAAATATAAACAAAACAAAGGACCCAATACTAAATGACCAAATAATTGGCCCAATAATTGGATATAATACAAACAAATGACCCAATACTGTAGTTTTCTGCAACTACAGTATTGGGTTATTTGTTTATATTAGTATAGTACTTATACACTATAGTTGTTGTGTTACCATAGCAACTATAGAATCACCACAAAATATCAACTACGATAGTAGTTGTGTTCCCATAGCAACTGTAGAAACACCACAACACAATTACTATAGTTGTTGTGTTACCATAGCAACTGTAGAAACACCACAATAAATCAATTACAATAGTAGTCGTGTTACCATAGTAACTGTAGAATCACCAAAACAGATCAATTACTACAGTAGTTGTGTTACCATAGTAACTGTAGAATCCCCACAACAGATCAATTACTATAGTAGTTACCATAGCAACTATAGTATGGTTATAAAAAACAATACATCATTTACAATAAAGTACTGTTGTATTTTTCATGTGGGTTGTAAAACACACTACAATGTCTTTTTATGTTAACTTTTGTAATGAAACTGCACGTGTGGAGGATGATTAGTGTGTGTTTTTCGTCTGCTCTGACCTGTTGTCCTCGTTCTCGATGATCCTCTTGTATCTGTCCAGCTCATTCTCCAGAGAGCTCTGGTAAACAGCCAGCTGACGGCACTTATTGGTGTATTTCTCCAGCGATTTCTCTGCCTCTTCCGTCTCCTTCCTGAGCGTCTCGATCTGCTCATTGTAAAGCTGGATCTCGTCATCGTAGCTCTCCTGCGTGGTCTTGATGGTCTGTTCCAACGAAGAGGTCTAGAAAAACACACATGCACAGACACACAGTTAGTCTTCTGTATCCTTTGTTTTTTTTTCTTTAAACTAAAAATACTAAAGTATATATATTCAGTTAGGGCTGCACGGTAGCTCAGTGGTTAGCACTGTGGCCTCACAGCAAGAAGGTTGCTGGTTTGAGTCCCGGCTGGGTCAGTTGGCATTTCTGTGTGGAGTTTGCATGTTCTCCCCATGTTGGCGTGGGTTTCCTCCGGGTGCTCCGGTTTACCCCACAAGTTCAAAGACATGCGGTCCAGGTGAATTGGGTAAAGCTAAATTGTCCGTAGTGTATGTGTGTGAATGGGAGTGTATGGGTGTTTCCCAGTGATGGGTTGCAGCTGGAAGGGCATCCGCTGTGTTTTATTAACATCTGCTCCACCTACACCACCTAAACCCAACCTACTTGTGGTGTAAGTCCCTCCCACTTGGAGGTCTCCGGGCTGCAGCGTACCTACTTGTAATTCTTGAGTTATTTATTTGGGGCAGGGGGGGGTGGACTTTATTGTTTTAAGTTAGATCCACTCAAATCCAACACAAATCGATTAAGATATATTACTTATTTTTACAAATTTAAGTGGATTGAACATTAAACAATAGAGTTGCCCAACCATATAAAATAACTCAAGAATTGTGTTGCTTCAACTCATTTTAAATAAGTAGTTTCAACAAGCAGCTAAAGTAATTTTGGAGTGTAAAGAGTAGAGTTTACCTCGGTCTGCAGCCGGTGTTTCTGCGTCTGCAGCTGGCAGATGGCGCTCTTGTACTCTTCCAGCTGACTCCTGAGGGCCGGGACCCTCCGCTGGGCGATCAGACGCTCCTGATCCTGAAACAGCAGAGCACAGTCATCAGCATCATGCAATCAAATGCTGTTCTAACTTAGAGCTTTTGTCTTGTTTCTAGTCCAAATATCTACAAACTCTTAAATCAAGAAGCATTTTCTAGACAAGCAACAAAATATAGTCTTGTTTTCAGAAATAATGAGTCAAAATGAAGCGA